>OY755040.1:76401089-76536089 GCA_963576565.1 Aspidapion aeneum
AATAAGAATAAGAATAAGAATAAGAATAAGAATAAGAATAAGAATAAGAATAAGAATAAGAATAAGAATAAGAATAAGAATAAGAATAAGAATAAGAATAAGAATAAGAATAAGAATAAGAATAAGAATAAGAATAAGAATAAGAATAAGAATAAGAATAAGAATAAGAATAAGAATAAGAATAAGAATAAGAATAAGAATAAGAATAAGAATAAGAATAAGAATAAGAATAAGAATAAGAATAAGAATAAGAATAAGAATAAGAATAAGAATAAGAATAAGAATAAGAATAAGAATAAGAATAAGAATAAGAATAAGAATAAGAATAAGAATAAGAATAAGAATAAGAATAAGAATAAGAATAAGAATAAGAATAAGAATAAGAATAAGAATAAGAATAAGAATAAGAATAAGAATAAGAATAAGAATAAGAATAAGAATAAGAATAAGAATAAGAATAAGAATAAGAATAAGAATAAGAATAAGAATAAGAATAAGAATAAGAATAAGAATAAGAATAAGAATAAGAATAAGAATAAGAATAAGAATAAGAATAAGAATAAGAATAAGAATAAGAATAAGAATAAGAATAAGAATAAGAATAAGAATAAGAATAAGAATAAGAATAAGAATAAGAATAAGAATAAGAATAAGAATAAGAATAAGAATAAGAATAAGAATAAGAATAAGAATAAGAATAAGAATAAGAATAAGAATAAGAATAAGAATAAGAATAAGAATAAGAATAAGAATAAGAATAAGAATAAGAATAAGAATAAGAATAAGAATAAGAATAAGAATAAGAATAAGAATAAGAATAAGAATAAGAATAAGAATAAGAATAAGAATAAGAATAAGAATAAGAATAAGAATAAGAATAAGAATAAGAATAAGAATAAGAATAAGAATAAGAATAAGAATAAGAATAAGAATAAGAATAAGAATAAGAATAAGAATAAGAATAAGAATAAGAATAAGAATAAGAATAAGAATAAGAATAAGAATAAGAATAAGAATAAGAATAAGAATAAGAATAAGAATAAGAATAAGAATAAGAATAAGAATAAGAATAAGAATAAGAATAAGAATAAGAATAAGAATAAGAATAAGAATAAGAATAAGAATAAGAATAAGAATAAGAATAAGAATAAGAATAAGAATAAGAATAAGAATAAGAATAAGAATAAGAATAAGAATAAGAATAAGAATAAGAATAAGAATAAGAATAAGAATAAGAATAAGAATAAGAATAAGAATAAGAATAAGAATAAGAATAAGAATAAGAATAAGAATAAGAATAAGAATAAGAATAAGAATAAGAATAAGAATAAGAATAAGAATAAGAATAAGAATAAGAATAAGAATAAGAATAAGAATAAGAATAAGAATAAGAATAAGAATAAGAATAAGAATAAGAATAAGAATAAGAATAAGAATAAGAATAAGAATAAGAATAAGAATAAGAATAAGAATAAGAATAAGAATAAGAATAAGAATAAGAATAAGAATAAGAATAAGAATAAGAATAAGAATAAGAATAAGAATAAGAATAAGAATAAGAATAAGAATAAGAATAAGAATAAGAATAAGAATAAGAATAAGAATAAGAATAAGAATAAGAATAAGAATAAGAATAAGAATAAGAATAAGAATAAGAATAAGAATAAGAATAAGAATAAGAATAAGAATAAGAATAAGAATAAGAATAAGAATAAGAATAAGAATAAGAATAAGAATAAGAATAAGAATAAGAATAAGAATAAGAATAAGAATAAGAATAAGAATAAGAATAAGAATAAGAATAAGAATAAGAATAAGAATAAGAATAAGAATAAGAATAAGAATAAGAATAAGAATAAGAATAAGAATAAGAATAAGAATAAGAATAAGAATAAGAATAAGAATAAGAATAAGAATAAGAATAAGAATAAGAATAAGAATAAGAATAAGAATAAGAATAAGAATAAGAATAAGAATAAGAATAAGAATAAGAATAAGAATAAGAATAAGAATAAGAATAAGAATAAGAATAAGAATAAGAATAAGAATAAGAATAAGAATAAGAATAAGAATAAGAATAAGAATAAGAATAAGAATAAGAATAAGAATAAGAATAAGAATAAGAATAAGAATAAGAATAAGAATAAGAATAAGAATAAGAATAAGAATAAGAATAAGAATAAGAATAAGAATAAGAATAAGAATAAGAATAAGAATAAGAATAAGAATAAGAATAAGAATAAGAATAAGAATAAGAATAAGAATAAGAATAAGAATAAGAATAAGAATAAGAATAAGAATAAGAATAAGAATAAGAATAAGAATAAGAATAAGAATAAGAATAAGAATAAGAATAAGAATAAGAATAAGAATAAGAATAAGAATAAGAATAAGAATAAGAATAAGAATAAGAATAAGAATAAGAATAAGAATAAGAATAAGAATAAGAATAAGAATAAGAATAAGAATAAGAATAAGAATAAGAATAAGAATAAGAATAAGAATAAGAATAAGAATAAGAATAAGAATAAGAATAAGAATAAGAATAAGAATAAGAATAAGAATAAGAATAAGAATAAGAATAAGAATAAGAATAAGAATAAGAATAAGAATAAGAATAAGAATAAGAATAAGAATAAGAATAAGAATAAGAATAAGAATAAGAATAAGAATAAGAATAAGAATAAGAATAAGAATAAGAATAAGAATAAGAATAAGAATAAGAATAAGAATAAGAATAAGAATAAGAATAAGAATAAGAATAAGAATAAGAATAAGAATAAGAATAAGAATAAGAATAAGAATAAGAATAAGAATAAGAATAAGAATAAGAATAAGAATAAGAATAAGAATAAGAATAAGAATAAGAATAAGAATAAGAATAAGAATAAGAATAAGAATAAGAATAAGAATAAGAATAAGAATAAGAATAAGAATAAGAATAAGAATAAGAATAAGAATAAGAATAAGAATAAGAATAAGAATAAGAATAAGAATAAGAATAAGAATAAGAATAAGAATAAGAATAAGAATAAGAATAAGAATAAGAATAAGAATAAGAATAAGAATAAGAATAAGAATAAGAATAAGAATAAGAATAAGAATAAGAATAAGAATAAGAATAAGAATAAGAATAAGAATAAGAATAAGAATAAGAATAAGAATAAGAATAAGAATAAGAATAAGAATAAGAATAAGAATAAGAATAAGAATAAGAATAAGAATAAGAATAAGAATAAGAATAAGAATAAGAATAAGAATAAGAATAAGAATAAGAATAAGAATAAGAATAAGAATAAGAATAAGAATAAGAATAAGAATAAGAATAAGAATAAGAATAAGAATAAGAATAAGAATAAGAATAAGAATAAGAATAAGAATAAGAATAAGAATAAGAATAAGAATAAGAATAAGAATAAGAATAAGAATAAGAATAAGAATAAGAATAAGAATAAGAATAAGAATAAGAATAAGAATAAGAATAAGAATAAGAATAAGAATAAGAATAAGAATAAGAATAAGAATAAGAATAAGAATAAGAATAAGAATAAGAATAAGAATAAGAATAAGAATAAGAATAAGAATAAGAATAAGAATAAGAATAAGAATAAGAATAAGAATAAGAATAAGAATAAGAATAAGAATAAGAATAAGAATAAGAATAAGAATAAGAATAAGAATAAGAATAAGAATAAGAATAAGAATAAGAATAAGAATAAGAATAAGAATAAGAATAAGAATAAGAATAAGAATAAGAATAAGAATAAGAATAAGAATAAGAATAAGAATAAGAATAAGAATAAGAATAAGAATAAGAATAAGAATAAGAATAAGAATAAGAATAAGAATAAGAATAAGAATAAGAATAAGAATAAGAATAAGAATAAGAATAAGAATAAGAATAAGAATAAGAATAAGAATAAGAATAAGAATAAGAATAAGAATAAGAATAAGAATAAGAATAAGAATAAGAATAAGAATAAGAATAAGAATAAGAATAAGAATAAGAATAAGAATAAGAATAAGAATAAGAATAAGAATAAGAATAAGAATAAGAATAAGAATAAGAATAAGAATAAGAATAAGAATAAGAATAAGAATAAGAATAAGAATAAGAATAAGAATAAGAATAAGAATAAGAATAAGAATAAGAATAAGAATAAGAATAAGAATAAGAATAAGAATAAGAATAAGAATAAGAATAAGAATAAGAATAAGAATAAGAATAAGAATAAGAATAAGAATAAGAATAAGAATAAGAATAAGAATAAGAATAAGAATAAGAATAAGAATAAGAATAAGAATAAGAATAAGAATAAGAATAAGAATAAGAATAAGAATAAGAATAAGAATAAGAATAAGAATAAGAATAAGAATAAGAATAAGAATAAGAATAAGAATAAGAATAAGAATAAGAATAAGAATAAGAATAAGAATAAGAATAAGAATAAGAATAAGAATAAGAATAAGAATAAGAATAAGAATAAGAATAAGAATAAGAATAAGAATAAGAATAAGAATAAGAATAAGAATAAGAATAAGAATAAGAATAAGAATAAGAATAAGAATAAGAATAAGAATAAGAATAAGAATAAGAATAAGAATAAGAATAAGAATAAGAATAAGAATAAGAATAAGAATAAGAATAAGAATAAGAATAAGAATAAGAATAAGAATAAGAATAAGAATAAGAATAAGAATAAGAATAAGAATAAGAATAAGAATAAGAATAAGAATAAGAATAAGAATAAGAATAAGAATAAGAATAAGAATAAGAATAAGAATAAGAATAAGAATAAGAATAAGAATAAGAATAAGAATAAGAATAAGAATAAGAATAAGAATAAGAATAAGAATAAGAATAAGAATAAGAATAAGAATAAGAATAAGAATAAGAATAAGAATAAGAATAAGAATAAGAATAAGAATAAGAATAAGAATAAGAATAAGAATAAGAATAAGAATAAGAATAAGAATAAGAATAAGAATAAGAATAAGAATAAGAATAAGAATAAGAATAAGAATAAGAATAAGAATAAGAATAAGAATAAGAATAAGAATAAGAATAAGAATAAGAATAAGAATAAGAATAAGAATAAGAATAAGAATAAGAATAAGAATAAGAATAAGAATAAGAATAAGAATAAGAATAAGAATAAGAATAAGAATAAGAATAAGAATAAGAATAAGAATAAGAATAAGAATAAGAATAAGAATAAGAATAAGAATAAGAATAAGAATAAGAATAAGAATAAGAATAAGAATAAGAATAAGAATAAGAATAAGAATAAGAATAAGAATAAGAATAAGAATAAGAATAAGAATAAGAATAAGAATAAGAATAAGAATAAGAATAAGAATAAGAATAAGAATAAGAATAAGAATAAGAATAAGAATAAGAATAAGAATAAGAATAAGAATAAGAATAAGAATAAGAATAAGAATAAGAATAAGAATAAGAATAAGAATAAGAATAAGAATAAGAATAAGAATAAGAATAAGAATAAGAATAAGAATAAGAATAAGAATAAGAATAAGAATAAGAATAAGAATAAGAATAAGAATAAGAATAAGAATAAGAATAAGAATAAGAATAAGAATAAGAATAAGAATAAGAATAAGAATAAGAATAAGAATAAGAATAAGAATAAGAATAAGAATAAGAATAAGAATAAGAATAAGAATAAGAATAAGAATAAGAATAAGAATAAGAATAAGAATAAGAATAAGAATAAGAATAAGAATAAGAATAAGAATAAGAATAAGAATAAGAATAAGAATAAGAATAAGAATAAGAATAAGAATAAGAATAAGAATAAGAATAAGAATAAGAATAAGAATAAGAATAAGAATAAGAATAAGAATAAGAATAAGAATAAGAATAAGAATAAGAATAAGAATAAGAATAAGAATAAGAATAAGAATAAGAATAAGAATAAGAATAAGAATAAGAATAAGAATAAGAATAAGAATAAGAATAAGAATAAGAATAAGAATAAGAATAAGAATAAGAATAAGAATAAGAATAAGAATAAGAATAAGAATAAGAATAAGAATAAGAATAAGAATAAGAATAAGAATAAGAATAAGAATAAGAATAAGAATAAGAATAAGAATAAGAATAAGAATAAGAATAAGAATAAGAATAAGAATAAGAATAAGAATAAGAATAAGAATAAGAATAAGAATAAGAATAAGAATAAGAATAAGAATAAGAATAAGAATAAGAATAAGAATAAGAATAAGAATAAGAATAAGAATAAGAATAAGAATAAGAATAAGAATAAGAATAAGAATAATAATAATAATAATAATAATAATAATAATAATAATAATAATAATAATAATAATAATAATAATAATAATAATAATAATAATAATAATAATAATAATAATAATAATAATAATAATAATAATAATAATAATAATAATAATTAATAATAATAAAATTTATTTCCAATTCTGTACAAAAAAACAAGTATATTAAATTTAAAGTAATTGAAATAGAAATAAATCAATAATCCACAAAAGTGTGCACTTGTCCGTGGTATATTTATAGAATTTATTTGCCACGGTTGACATAGGCAACCTTCAGAAAATTAACAGAAACTAGTAAATTCTATTACCCCATTTCGAATACCAAAAATAAACATATGCCGCTTGTTTATGTTTGGTGTTACAAATTACAATCCTAACCACACTTTCATATACTAAACTAAAACTATAAATGGATCGATTAATACTTAAATGTTTTTTATGTCAATTAGAGAACGTACGTAGTGTCTGTCTGTATAGTTTACAAAATTTTTTAGTTTCTTTTTAAACAGATATTCTCTTTTTGTGTTTCTTATTTCCTCGGGAATGATGTTGTATAATCTTGGTGCCAAAAATATATGACATCTTTGTCCAAGAGTTTTTTGCGCTTTTTGAATTTTTAAAAGATTTCTGGAAGCGCCTCTAGTTATACGAATAGTTTGTTTGGATGCTATTTATTAAAAGTTTTTTTTGATAAGTTACTGTAGCAATAAAATATTTTTGTCTTATGTCCTGTAGTTGTGTATATCTTTTATAGTAAATTTGATGGATTTTTGCAAAATTTCCAATTTTTTTATCCTAGTATTCCATATGTTAGTCGTGACTCTACTAATGCATAATATAAAGTTTTTATTTGTTTGATTTTAAAAAATGTTGAGAAAAGCTTAAATTTAAATAAAAATTGTCTTAGGCCGCTAATTACATTTTTTATATGAGATTCACACTTTAAATGATTGTCAATTGTAACGACAAGATACTTTATTTCTTTTGTTGATTTAAAATTTATATTTTCACTTATTTAAAGAAAGTCATATCTCGGTAATTTTTTCTTGTTACAACTAAAAGGTATAAAAAATGTTTTGTCACAATTAACTGTTAGGAGCCTATGTCCAAACCAATCGAAAATTCTTTTAAGGTCCTGTTCTGCATTTTCTTTGACGATTTCCCATGTTTTTCCTTTGTAAACTACAACCGTGTCGTCACAAAAACTTTTTATGTTGCCATTTGTATTATCAATTAATAAATCGTTTAGGTAAATTGAAAAGAGAACAGGACCCAAAACAGTCCCCAAGGGAACGCCAAATTCAAGAAACTAAAGTTCGCTTTCTGCCTCACCTACTTTTACTATTTGTGATCTTTTTTTAAATAGCTCTTCATTAAAATCAAGCTATCCTAGTCAAATCCAATATCCTCCAGCTGCACATAACAGACTGTGTCAAATGCTTTGGCCAAATCCCAGAAATACACTCAAACAGACTTCGTTTCCATCTAGAGTTGAGTAAATGCCCGATGTTAAGCTTGCTATCGCATCTTGAGTAGATCTTTTTGGGCGAAAGCCATACGGTTTTTCCGAAATTATTTCGTTTCGTTCTGTGTAATTTGTTAACTGATGTTTAAATATTTTTTCTACAATTTTTGATATGTTGGAGATTAGCGATATAGGGCGATAGTTTGATAGTTTGTCTTTTTCTTTATTTTTGTAAAGGGGTCTTACGATCGCCATTTTTAATATTGTTATCGGTTCACAACGACAAATTAAAACTCGCAATTTTCAAAAACGATATGTCAATTTATTTCGACAATTATGTACACAAAACAGGCACTTAAACTTACTAAGAAGTTGCTAATAATTCACTACTTTAATCGGCCTATTAACTTCGTGTTAATATCTGGCGATCACTACCGTTGGTTATTTCTGACTGACTCGATGCGCGACGTCCGGCCCTATATATAGGGTCTGCCTACTATTCGAGAACCATCCATCCTTCTTCGATTCACAAGCATTCTCTTCCAGAAGGTGCGCGGCCGAGCACGAGTGTGTCATAGATAACGCAACTAAAACCTAGACTAAGAATACAACCATAAGATAAGTCAACCTAACACTACACTAAACCTAAATAAATTCTAACTATAAAATTTAAATAACTTAAATTTGTAACACTATCCTCCTCTTCAGGTTTGATCGTCTCGATCAACATTTCCCAGGTTTTAGTCTGTAAGTTCTGTAAGGTCCTTCCCATGGTGGTGTCAACTTAGGTGATCTTCCTTTCTTGCGTTGAGGATTGTATAGCCAGACTTGATCATTCTCTTTGAACCCTAAAGAGTTTGCTTTCAGGTCATATCTCGCCTTCATGCGGTCACTAGCTATTTCTATTCGCTCTCTAACCACCTCATGGATATCTTGCAGCTTCTGTCTTAAACATTCGACATAGTCATTAATTTCTTGTTGTGTTCTTCTTCAGGTGAACCAAACATGATATCACATGGTAACCGCAGCTCTCTACCAAACAGGATACTAGATGGAGTAGCTCCTGTCGTGTTGTGAATGGCATTTCTGTAGACCATCAAAAACAATGGAATATATTGGTCCCAATCTGTTTGATGCTCATCAACTACTTTGCAAAGATGTTCTTCTATTGTTTTATTAAATCTTTCAACCATACCATCTGACTGCGGATGTAAAGCAGTAGTTCGTGTTTTATGTATTCCTAAAAGGTCACAGAGATTCTGGAAAGCTTTGATTCAAAGTTCCTCCCTTGATCTGAATGTAGTTCCAAAGGAATGCCTCTGGAGCTTGTTTTAGGACCTTGGCTGGCTGCACAAGTCGAACATCGGCAGTTCTTTACATCTTGGAAATAATTGACCCAATAAAATCGGTTTCCCGGAAATATCCCAGCTGAACTTATTAAATATGGCACTGAAGAATTGTTTTGGAGATTACGGAATCTTTTCCAAAGATATTTAAATGGAGCTGTAGTACCAACTGAGTGGAAAACGTCATATATATCCACAATACACAAAAAAGGAAGGAAAGATATATGTGACAATTATAGAGGTATATCTGTAACTAGTACGCTAAGCAGAATATATGGCAAAATAATAAGAAATAAAGTGGAGAGCGAATATAAAGATATGGAGGCAGAAGAACAAGCTGGTTTCAGGGCGGGTAGATCGACTTCAGATCATCTCTTTTGTATAACCCAAGTTATTGAAAAGAAAATGGCATACGGACAAGAGCTCCATCTGCTTTACGTAGATTTGCAGAAGGCATATGATAGTATACCACTAAATCTACTTTGGAAAGCGTTGGAAAAGACAAACATAAGCGTACAACTAATTAAGGCCATCAAAGAGTTATACCGCAATAGTAAGGCAAAAGTTAAAATAAAAGGAAAACTAACCAAAGGCTTTCAAGTAAATAAAGGTCTTAAACAAGGTTGCTGTATCTCGCCTACGCTCTTCAAGATATATTTGGAACAGGTCCTTTAAGTCTGGAAGAGAAAATGCCAAAACATGGGAATTCCTTTGGATGAAACCACCTTGTATACTTTATGTTTCGCCGATGATCAGATAGTGGTGGCTCAGGATTATGACGACCTCGAATATATGACACGAAAACTAATAGAAGAGTACAATAAGTGGGGACTAGAGGTTAATATCAATAAGACAGAGTATATGTGTATTGGTGGAACGAAACAGGATCTAATCTTAAATACTGGGCAGCGAATTCAGTCCTGTGATGAGTATAAATACTTGGGTCTAAAAATTACAGCTGACGGAACACTAGACAAAGCTATAAAAGATAGAAACGTACAAGGAAGAAAAGCAATAACTTTATTAAATGGAATAATTTGGGACCAGAGTATATCAAAACATAACAAAAAGCTTATATATAACACCATTGTTAAAAGTATTATTACATACGGCTCAGAAGTATGGCCAATCAAAGATAGAACAGAAAAAATGCTTTCCGCTACGGAGATGGACTATTGGAGAAGAGCAGCAGGGAAATCAAAAAGAGAAAGAGTTACCAATCAAAGAATAAGAGAAATTTTGACAGTGGGTGAACGTACTCTAGTGGATGAAATAAGAACAAAACAATTGGTGTGGTACGGACATGTACAAAGAATGGATGATGGAAGACTACCTAAACAAATATTACAATGGAAACCAACTGGCCGAAGAAAACGAGGAAGGCCGAGGAGAAGCTGGAGAGAAGGAATAGATAGTGAAATAAGAATAAGAGGCCTAGATGATGAATTATGGGCAAACAGAAACGAGTGGAGATTGGGTATCGGAAGACGTAGAACGTTGTGAAACCGATAAATATATATAAATCGGTTTCTAATTTTGTCCATGGTTGTATTTAAACCTAGGTGCGCGCCTGATTTTCCACCATGGCATTCGGCCATTATATGATTTACCATGCTCCTAGGAACTACTACTTGATTAATCACAGTAAGGCCATCGGCACTTTCCCAGGCACGTTTGAGTATGGTTTCTTCCACTATCAGTGAATCCCATTGTGCCCACAGTGATTTGTATATCATCTCTTGGTTTGCGATATCTTGCCATGATGGTCGTAGCTTGTTCTCTTCTTTCAATCGCAAGATAGGTCCTACATCTTTGTCGTCAAGTTGTGTGGTTCTAATCGAAGCCGACATCCATTCTTCATCTGGTTTTAACTTTATCTGGCGCACGTAGGTAATTCCTTCTTTCTGGTCAATTTTCCTGCAATGTTTACAATCCTCAGGGCAAGGTCTTCTGGACAATGCATCCGCATTATTATGCACCCTTCCCGCTCGGTGCTTAATTTGATAATGGTATTGTTGTAGCTTTTCTATCCATCTCGCGACTTGCCCCTCAGGTTGTTTCATTTTCATGAGCCACTGTAACGCAGCATGATCCGTTCTAATCAGAAACTCTTGTCCGTAGAGATATTTGTGAAAGTGATCTACGGATTTAATGATGGATAGGATCTCCTTTCTGGTAACACAATAATTTCTCTCTGGTTTGGATAGCTTCTTGCTGAAAAATTCGATAACCCGTTCTTCTCCATCTTGTACTTGGGAGAGTACTGCTCCTATGCCATCGTTGCTCGCATCAGTATCTAATATGAATTTTTCTTTTGGAATGGGATATGCAAGAATTGGACTAAAACATAATGCTGCTTTTAGTCTTCTAAATGCTTGGTCACATTCGGTATTCCATTTGTAAGAAACTTTATCTTCTGTAAGTCTATGTAATGGAGACGCTATTTTGGCGAATCCTTCTACAAATCGTCTATAGTATGTACACAGACCCAAAAAGCTTCTGAATTCATGTTTGTCACTAGGTTGAGGCCATTCTTTTATTGCTTGTAACTTCTTTTCGTCGGTATGGATGCCTTCTCGGGAAACGACCCAGGAACTCAACTTTTTCTTGGAATAGAAAACATTTCTTTGAGTTTAATTTAAGATTTGCGTTCCTGATTCTTGAAAATACTTCTCGTAAGTTGTCTAGATGATCTTGAAATGATTTTCCCATTACTATGACATCATCCAAATAGACTAAGCAGGTTTTCCAAGTAAGGCCTCGTAGAACGACCTCCATTAGTCTTTCAAATGTAGCTGGGTCATTGCATAGGCCAAATGGCATCACATTAAACTCACAAAAATTCAAAATTCATATTCAAAATTCAAAAACTTTATTTTTCCACTGATACAATGTATATGTATATGGACATCGTCAAAAAAAGAAAAACTATAAAATATGGGTTTACATTGCAGACATAAAGCTAAAATATAAAATATATAAACAAAATATGTTTGCAAATAAGGATTAATCCAAGAATGCGTTTAAATGATAAAAACATTTTTCCACCAAAAAAGATTTTAGTTTCATTTTAAACATATTAATATTCAAAGTGTTTTGTATTTCCGAAGGTATTTTATTAAAAGCCTTTGGTCCTAAATTTAAAATAAAAAATTTTGACTTACTAAGACGATTCTTTGGAATTAACAACTCGTCTTTATTTCTGGTGTTATAATTATGGTAGGTATTATTTTTTAAAAAGGAATCCTTATTATTAAACACATAAACACAAACCTCATAAATTAAAATAGACGGGACAGTTAGAATTTGAAATTTTTTAAAATAGGATACACAAGATGTGGTACCTGCAACACCTGCTATATTAATTAATAATTCGTTTTTGAGATTTAAAAACACTATCTGTAAAAGCGGAGACCCCCCAAAACTGAATACCATACAGAAGACGGGAGTGAACCATACAATGCTCCTCCCAAGAAAGAGTATCGTCAATAATGACGCCGAGAAATTTAACTTTTTTTTTCTGACAAGTTTTATATCTTTACAACGAACATCAATATCCAGACTTTTACGAGTTTGACTTGTATGAAAGACCATAAAATGAGTCTTCTCCAAGTTTAAATAAAGGTTATTGTTATTAAACCAGTCATTTAGTTCTTTAAGAGCATTATTTGTTGACTCTTTTGATGCAGTATTTTCGTACGGCTCAACAACAGCAGAATTATCATCAGCATAAGCTGTGAGAAGGCTATAAATGATATCAGATAAAAGTGGGTTTACAAACATAATAAACAAGACAGGGCCAAGAATGCCCATGTCTCTGTCAAGCACATCAGTTTTATATCATGATGATTGTAATTAATTTTTAAAAAATCTGTTTTTTTGTGCTGAATCCTTGAATATTCAAAAGAATTGTGTCAAAATTAAGATTTTTGATCTTTATGTTGTCACAGACTTTAACACTCTCGGGTGAAAAAACGATTTACGCAGACACCACGAGGCCATAATGTGGGTGCAAGATCTGCTTCCAATTTACTTTCGCTAACTGTGACCTTAAACGATGCATAGTAGTTTGGGAACTTAGAATTTAACTTTTCTACAACAGCTTCAGGAAAAATGGGAAGTAGGAAATTTTCCAGTTCTTCCTTTGTAGTTTCTGGATGTAACTTATATACATGCAAGAAGGCTAGTTTAAGCGATTCTTTTAGTGTAAGGTTTGATTGGGTGTTTGAACCAACCATGACATTTTGCCTTGATTTCCCCCTTTTCTTTCGTGGAATATATTCAGTAAAAGATGCATTGTGAATATCACTTTGATCTTGCCTAACATTTTCTACGGCTTGCCTGACCTGCTGTGCGCTGATGCTTGTGGAATCATGCGTTGTTTTTTGTCTCGCATTCTGGGATGCAGGAGGTACTCGTTGACCGCTATGGGTGCCCGCAAATCTATGGGTCGTGAATTGCGGGCGACTGCCGGCTGCAATATTTTCACCGATGCTCGATCGAAGCGCGTTTGCAAAAGTGGGAGCCTGGGCAGCGCGAGGGCTCCGTGTGGCACCGCTTGCCGAGCCCCGGCTGCTGGTACTTTCGGTCGTGGAATGTGTTTCAGATGCAAACTTTGTTTATGTTTATTAACCTCACTTTCGGATGTTTTTAGAAGACTGATAATTGTATTTAGGTTTTGCACTGACCTTTCTTTTTCCTCAAGTAGGCTCCTGGCTGCGGCTATTTCTACTTTAGCTACTCGTAAGTCTGCTACAGTTGTTAAACACTTAATTTTCTCACAGGTGTTTTGATGGGCTGACGCAGAGAATGCTGTCTTCTCTTTATCTCTTTCAAAGATTCCTACTTGCCAATACCCACTTTTCAGGTCAAGAGTAGAAAACCAATATGATCCTGCCAATGCACAGTGGAACGTCTTGAAGATCTAGGTGGACAACCCCTGAGCAACATTAACACTCTTTAATGCTTGATTTTCTTAGCTTTAAAATAACATAAAATATTTAAAAGCATTTAGTATTTGCAATATTACCTACCTCTTATATAGGGTGATTCAGATTTTAACGATTTTATGACTTGTAGTCATACTGTATGTTTTTAACGAAAATTGTTTCAACAAATTTTATAACAATGAAGTAACGGTATATATTTTTTTTAGTTTTTGAAGAAGAAATTTAAATAAAACAGTTTTGCAATATACAAGGTGTTTCAGAAAAATTTAAATAAAGACGTTTTAGGCGGTAAGGTACGATCTCTATCGCTTTACCAAATTCTTCTGGAGTGAGATGGTGCCATGTTGACTGAAATTGCTGAAGTACCTCCGTTGGTAACTTGCTTTTATCCTCAGAAGTTGGCTCTTCACATCTTGTCACTTTCTGGACTGGTTCAAATAATGCTACCACCTCCCCCTTATTAATTTTTATACTATTTGGGAAAATATTGGCGAGTCTAATCGGGATGTCTTTATCGGTTCTATCTAGTGACTTTGCAACGAGGTAGGTGTTGGGTGTATTGTGTTGGCTAATGAGTCCTACGCAGCTTGTTGTTTTACTTTCTAGCCTCCCAAAAATTATGGTCCCACTGTTACCGACCAGTCTTGTTGTGCATACTGCCACCACTTTTATTGGTTCTTTATTGATGTGACTATTTGATAAAATGAACTCTTCGTTCCCAAATCTTAGGGTATTAAGTTTATTATCAAACGCAAATCCATGTTTACTTATCAAGTCCATTCCCAAAATAAATTCATCTTCTATTTCTGCAACTAATACAGTGTGGCGAATCTTCAACCTTCCCAGCTGTAGGTCTATATCTGTCTGTCCCAACACGTCGGCGGATTCTCCAGTCACAGTCTTAAGTGTTATTTTCTTTTCTGTTGGTCGAATTTTATATCTCGTTGCAATTTTGCAACTTTTATTATTTATGGCTGCACCAGTGTTTACTGTTATATTAACTCTTCTTCCATTAATTAGTCCGTCGATGTTAAGACTGTCAGTAGTAGGTTTTAAGCTTTTGATTTGATAAATTTTGGAGTCTACATTCCCATTAGCCAACACCCGCCCCTCTGCGTTGACTAGTTTTAGTTTTCCTGATTTCTTCTTCGGTACTCTGTCCCGCTAGATGGTGAGCGAGACCTCATTTGGACCCGACAATCGCGTTAAATATGCCCTGTACGTCCGCATCTAAAACACTTTCCATTTGGAGAGGGACGTCTGTTTTCCTTTAAAGAGTCAATCTTCTCTATCAGTGATTGAAGAGTTTGACTTAGCGTCTTTGAGGGAACCTCTTGATCACTGCTTATTTCTTCACCTTCGTGAATTGAAACAGCCCTTACTTTTGGCCTGGACATATTATTTGATGACTCAATTTCAAGGGCTCGAATCAACACAAGTCTATGTCTCGCAAGCCGTTAATAAATCGATCTACCGTGAAGGGATCTCTGTAATTTTCTGGCATTTCTGGGTAAGCCAAGTACATCAGCCTCCTGATATCTGCTTCATACTCTTGTAATGACTCCCCTGCTCTTTGTTGACGAATATCATCTGACCAATGCAAATTTCGTAAATGTTCATCTCCATATCTTCTTTCTCAAGCTGCCACTAAAGCATTGTAACTCTGTTTTTGTTACACTGGAATAGACCGTAAAAGTCCAAGAGCAGGTTCTCGTAGAGCTACTAACAAAGCTCTAGCTTTTTCGTCATCGTCCCAACTATTTGCAGCGGCGCACTGTGTTGCCCAAAACGGGCATTCGATTTTTATTTCCAAAATCTGTTATTTTACTAGTAAAAGAATCCCAGTCCACTAAAATAGAACAAAAAATTATCAGAAATGTGCGCATCTCACATTTTGGGCCTCGATACATTTGACAATTGTTTGTAAAACAATTGTCAAATGTATCGAGGGCCTCTAGTTGGTACTACATGCCTAGTACTGTCCATAAAGTATTAGTTCACAGTTGTGATGTAATAGACTTTTTTGAATTACCTATCGGTGTACTTTCTGAAGAAGCCTTGGAAGCAAGACATAAAGAATTTAGGAAAATTCGTTTGTGTAACAGTCGAAAAAACCCCAGACCCAGAAGTAGCATTTTATCGTAACAAAAATTTGTCAAAAAATAATTCATACCTTCATTGGGATTCTGAAATTTATGAGTATTTAATCCAAGAAGAACCAGTTCAGCAAAATGATCTTGGACAGCAGCTATTTAAAAATATGGAAGATACTACTGATTCCGAGTGTGAGTAATTCTACTGATCACTAATAATTATTTTTTTCGTAGGTACGATAGGTGTTGTTTTTATCTAGGAACATTGTACTTTTTAACGTATATAATATTCTATTTTTAGTTTATAAAAAAAGTTTTTGATATAAACCCAAATTTTTTATTTTAATATAATTTTAAAATGGCCAGTCCAGCGAGTATGGACTAGGCTTAAAGTTAAGTTAGGTTAGGTTAGATGTGTTTATTTTTAACAGCCAGTATTTTTAAATGACGATGGAAGTCAGGATAGGTTAGGTTAGGATAGGTAAGATAGAATTAGGTTAAGTTACATAAAGTTAGGTTAAGTAAAGGTAGGTTTTTCTTGACATATATATAGGTTCCTCATTTTAAATAACGTTGGATTTTCGAAATAATCCATGAGCAAAATATTGATTTTTAACATTTTGTTATATTTTTTGTTTTTTTCTGTCAAAATATGATTTGGTTTAATACTATTTTGTAAAAATTGTGTTGAAAACGTTTTTTTATCACTTTCTATTTATAAAGGAATAAACAAATATTATTTATAACCTCGTAGGGTTTTTTGTCCCCAATCAATCATTTTCGCAACACTGTGCGGCGGCAGCTTCAAATTGTTGTTTGTAGGTGGACCAGGAAGACGTCCCATCAAAATTTGGAGGCTTAAAGTTTTGGTTGGAATTCACAACACATCCCTGAGCTTTTATTTTGTTGTGTTCTTTCTGAAGCTGTATAAGCTGTTTTGACACATCCTGGAGCTTTTCTTTCACTGTTTGAAAAACTTCTTCTCTTACATTCTGTAGCTTGATCTTTTTCTTTCTTTTTCTTTTCTTCAACATTCTTTTTCTTCAACATTCTGCAATTTGTTTTGTACCGTTTCTTCTACATCCTGCAATTTGTTTTGTAATGTTTCTTCTACATTCTGCAATTTGATTTGTACCTTTTCTTCTACATTCTGCGTTCTCTGAGTTATTTCTTCCTTAAGATTTGGTTGCTGTTCGGAGTTGCTCTTTATCTGATCGAAGTTTTCTTGCATGCCATCTAATGTCTGTCTCATATTGTTTTGGTTTTGTTCCATGGCCTGTTTCATGTCGTCCTGGTTTTGTTCAATGGTCTGTCTTATATCGTTCTGGTTTTAAGCCATTTGAGCTGCCAGAGCCTGCATCATTTTAGTTAGATCTTCCATCTTTGTCAATCCTTGTCTAGTAAGCATCAACTTCCTGATAAATCACTTAAAATGATTATTTATATATTTATAATTTTTTTTTGGGCTATAAAGCTAATGTCGAAGTCGATTTTTCAATATCTCTTGCGATTCTCGAATAGAACGTCGCAGAATATTATGGAATATTCTAGAAATTCTTTCTAATTCTTACTTTTTGAATAACTAAGCTAATGTCGAAGTCGGTTTCTGTATATCTCTTCTGGTTCTCGAATAGAACGTCGTAGAATGTTATGGAATCTTCTAGAAATTCTTTTTAATTTTCACTTTTTAACTAACTAAGCTAATGTCGAAGTCACTTTTTGGATATCTCTTTTGTTTCTCGAATAAAACAATATCGAACTTCTTCGAATATTCTGGAAAAATCACTTACTGTTCTTCTGTCCAATTGTCCTAGCCGGTGGTACTATGTAAGGGTAGTCTTTGCACTATTCAGTTCTGCATATTCTGGCAAAATCACTTACTGTTCTTCTTTTCAATTGTCCTAGCCGGTGGTACTATGCAAGGATAGGCTTTGCACTATTTATTTCTTTTAGTCTCACTTCTGACACCAATTGTTACGGGTTCAAAACGACAAATTAAAACTCGCAATTTTCAAAAACGATATGTCAATTTATTTCGACAATTATGTACAAAACAGGCACTTAAACTTACCAATAACTTGCTAATAATTCACTACTCTAATCGGCCTATTAACGTTGTGTTAATATCTGGCGATCACTACCGTTGGTTATCTCTGACTGACTCGATGCGCGACGTCCGGCCCTATATATAGGTTCTGCCTACTATTCGAGAACCATCCATCCTTCTTCGATTCACGAGCATTCTCGTCTCTTCCAGAAGGTGCGCGGCTGAGCACGGGTGTGTCATAGATAACGAGATAACTAAAACCTAGACTAAGAATACAACCATAAGATAAGTCAACCTAATACTACACTAAACCTAAATAAATTCTAACTATAAAATTTAAATAACTTAAAATTTGTAACAATATATTTGGAAAACTTCTGTCCGTAATTATTTTGTTGGTTAGATCAGTTAACGGCTTTGAAATTTCTTCGCAGATATTTTAAAGAATTTCAGCTGTAATTTAATCTTGTCCAGGAGCCTTGTGTAATTTCAAAGAGTTTTTTTTTCATGAGTGATTTCTGTTTTATTAGTTTGTTTAAATTTAAATTTTGTTAAAACTTTTTTTCTTTCTGGGATATTAGTTACGGGTTTTGATACCTTAGCTGCGAGCTTTGGACCTACGTTAGTAAAATAGTTGTTAAACGCGTTTGCTATCTGTTTTTGTTCTTTGATTATAACACCATCTACTTCTATATTTTTTATTTGTTGAGAACCACGTTTTTTATTTTGTATTTCGTTAACAGTGTTCCATACGTGTTTCGGATTGTTTTGGTTTTCGTTAATTTTTGTTTTAAAGTATTTTATTTTTGCATTTTTTATTAAGTTATGTAATTTGATTCTATGATTCTGAAATTCAATTTTTTTGTTTATGTTTTGCTTGTCATGTAGATATATCCTATATAATTTATCTCTAGTATGAATCGATTTTACAAGTGCAGGAGTAATCCATGGTTTTTTGTTGTTGTCTCGTTGTTTGAGGATACAAGGGTGGTTGTACTTTTTTCTATAAGCTGTTTTGAATTAGCTATAAATTCTTCTGTGCTTGTGTTTATATGCATATTCAGTTGAAAAAGTGCCTCCAGTTGTGATTTTTGACGTCTAATTTTAGTTTTTCGTAATTAATAATTTTTTTGTAATATTGTGCTTTGTGAATTGGTTTTTCTGTTCGTTATACTACTTTTTAGGATACATGATTTAACTGACTCTTTTTGAAAGCTGTAATTTTTATGTTTAAAAAAAATGTGATCTAAACATGTTCCCGACTCTTCCCTGGTTATTTTATTAATTAAGGATGTAAAATTATGCTCAGAAAGTAGATTTAAATACGGAAATACCTGAGTAATTTTTTTGTTATCTTTATTTTCTAGTAAATTTATGTTTAAGTCTCCCAAAATAATATAATAGTCTGCATTTCTTAATAAATCGTGCTCTAAATATGTTTGAAAGGATTCCAGAAAAGTATCAATGCAGGTTTCATGCGTTCTATATATTGAGGATATAACTAATTGTTTTTTGTCAATTTTTATTTTTGTTTGCAATATTTTTATATCGCCAATATTTTCAATGGTATTTTCAAACAAAAGATGCTCTTCAATGTAAATTATAACCCCATCGTTTTTGTTGATACTCCCCCAATTATATGCAACATCATAACCCGGAATTCTAAAAAAATCTAAGGACGTTTGCCTGAAAGTTTCTGTTAAAACTATTATGTTTGGTCTTTTTTTAAATTGCTTAATGTAAAGACAGAAAGAGTCAACATTTTTTGAGATACTTCCTTTTACTACAAGAGCCCGTGACAAAGAACTCTATGTTATCCGTACCATTAAAATTCATATTCAACAAGTGTCATATTAGCGTACACAAAGGTGTGCCTACTTTAGTTAACAACGAGACGTGGCCTGAAGAAATTTTGATGTACAATAGAAAAGCCATATTTTTGATTCTGATTTTCACAAAAGGATTCATATTTAAAAATACTTTCGGCAACGTAAGTGTCAAATGTTTCGAAATTGACGTCACGTATGTATTGATCCATTTTCCGTTTATATAACCTATTGAAAAAGTTAATTAAGAAAGATGTACAGGGTGGGACAAATTCGATGTTTCTTGCTGGTTTTAGGTATTTCTAGCCGAGATACACAAAAACGAGTGGACATGTCCTGGGCTCGATTTTCGAGACGTCTTTAAATATCAAAACCGCTTCTTGACAAACCTCGTAGTTTTTTAGCTACAAGGGGATTTTGAAAAGTCTGCATTTATGGAGGTGGCCTGTAACTTTTTTATTTATGAAAATTTCATTTTGGTGTACGATGCTTTTTTGCAGGTTTTTTTATAGAGAACCCAACTGTCAAACTAAATTTTATGCGTCACTGTTAGTTTTTGAGATATTACAAAAAGTTTAAATTTTCTTACGGAATGACTCATTTTTTGTTTTTGTTTCGAAATCTACGTCAAATTTTCTGTTTAACGATATGTCATAAATATCTTGAAAACTGCGTTACGAACTGTCATTTATGACATATCGTTAAACAAAAAATTTGACTTAGATTTCAAAACAAAAACAAAAAATGAGTCATTCCATAAGAAAATTTAAACTTTTTTTAATATCTCAAAAACTAAAAGTGACAGATCAAAATTTGTTTGACAGTTGGATTCTTCATAAAAAACCTGTGAAAAAGCATCTTACACCAAAATGAAATTTTGTAAAAAAGTTATAGGCCAACTCCATAAATGCAGACTTTTCGAAACCCCCTTTATGTAAAGAACTACAAGGTTTATCAAGAAGCGGTTCTGATATTTGAAGACGTCTCGAAAATCGAGCCCAGGACATGTCCACTCGTTTTTGTGTATCTCGGCTAGAAATACCTAAAACGAGCAAAAGACATGGAATTTGGCCCACCCTGTACAACTAAGCTATGTATAAGAATGCTCTTTTTATGCTTTTCTATAATGTAAGCTAAGCAAAAAAGAACCTCTGCTATAATAGCAACTTTTTTATAACAAATAAATTTTATTAAGAAATTTATAAATAATTAACATATAAAAATAATAAAAGATAATACCAATAGTAAATAATAAACTAAATGAAAAAAAATCAAATTTTTATTAGTTCTTCCTTCTTCGTTTGACTATTTTTTTCGGCGTTTTTTCTTTGGTTTTGGTTACAGAATCTTTTTAACCCCCTTCTCCTCTTCTTGCTCAGTTTCTTCTCCTTCTTCGCGAGACTCGTACTCCCCCTCTAATTCTTCAATCTGCTCAGTCTCAGTTTGCTCATCAAATATTTTTTGGGAGTTTTCGTAGAGCTCCTTTACTGAATATGGTTTGCTATTCTGCACAAGCTTGTTTTTTTATATAAACTTTGATCTGTTTACTTTTCGCCGCGTTTAAGATCATGATTAATAAAAATATTTTTTCCTGCCAGTTTTGGGCAGCTTTTTAGAATCTCTGATTTTTTTGAGGTAGGATGTCAATTCAACTTTAAAAAGGGGTTACTTTATTGTTCTCCTTGGGGTTTAATAAAAAAGGCGTTATTACTTATTGAAGCGGTATTTGTATCTCGAGAATGTTTTCCAGGTGTTCATTCCGGGTTATTATTTATTTAAAAAATAATTTATTTTGTTTAATTTTATTTTTTAAGCATTTTTTTGTTTTTACTATATTTTTAAATACGGCCTTTTGAATTAATTACGCCATAATTGGGCTTCCTATAAGTTACTCTAATCAATCATAATTAAATGGTAATTAGTTGTTAAAATAATTATAATTAAGAATAAAATCTTAAATCCATTTTTCTACTTTTAAATTAAAATAAAAATACACCAGTGAAACTCATTTAGCGCCCCTCTTAAAGTTGGAACTGGACATATGTGCGTGAGCTCGCTTGTGAATAAAAATAATGAAAAACAGTTGCTTTTCAAGCCTCACACGGTCAACCGAACGATCTAAAAATAAACAATGCATTTTGTCTGATAAGAAAACGAATTCCGCCTACACGTTTTTCGGCTATGATCAATATGAATATATTTAATATTAACAACAAAGACACAATAAAATTTTGCTTATTAGCGCGATTACGCGTGTGCTAAATATTACTGGAATATAAGCTGGACACATGGATTCAACCCTCTGGAAGGCCTTCCAGGTTCTGGAATGAAGACAGCACAGCAGTAAGTGATTATATTTTTTAGTGTCGAAATTCGCTTATAAAATTATATTAACATTAATAATTTCTTAGTGCATAATTTTAGTGCTAAGTTTTGAGCGGAGCTGGTTTTAGTAATCATATATTTTTATTTAGGGAAATTTCTACCCTTACAGCTTGATATTATCGGCCAACTTAAATGCTTGTAAAATTAAAATAAACATAATCCATAATAATTCTAAAAAATAAAATAAAATATAAAATTCTAATTTCGATTTACAGTCCGCTATGCAAACCAATTTTAACTGGGCGAGAAGTAGACATTTTTGGTCCCTCCGACCCCAGATGATTTAGTTTTTTTTCCTTTTATAAAATAGAATTAAAAATTTGCGAAAAATAAAATAATAATTTTTGCAGTTTTTTAATTCGTGAAATCATTGACCTTGTTAAAATAAAATCCTTTAAAGCTGCATTAAAACGAATTTGTAGGTGTGTGAGTATTCTAAAAATATCTTTGCGATAAAAGAAAAAAAGACTGTGTACCGTACAAATTGGGTAGGTCAGTTTTTTTCGCTAGTTAGTTATTCTTGATTAAAAATTAAAATAGCACAATATTTCGTTTTTTTTTCTTAATTTTTTAATAATAAAAAATGGCAAACGCAGAAAAAATTAAAAAACGTAAAGTTCAGCGCGATATCAAATATGATAAGCTTGAAGATATTTTTAACACAGCTACAGAAGCAAAAACTGACGCTTCAAAAAAGGGAATTTTTGAGGTCGTTATTGAAGATATTGAGTTGATCCGTGAGGAGTTCGTAAAACATCACACTGCGTTAATAAATCACGTTTTCTCCGATGTGGAGGAGGTCAGGTCAGCTACTAAAAAAGTGCTTGATTTTAATAAAAAATACGCAGAAATTAAATCAATAATATAATTTTTTCAAATTAACACAGCAACTCAGCAGAGGCTCTCTATAGGGGCGATTTCCCCTCAGCAACTGCCAGCGGTGACAAGTAACTCTCATATAAGGTTCTAAGAAATTAAATTGATAACTTTTGAGGGTGACATAAGAAGCTTTCCGTCTTTTTACGAGTTGTTTGAAAACTTAGTGAATAAAAATCCAGCGTTGTCAAATATGGCTAAATTTACGCATTTGGTTAATCACTTAAAGGGTCCCCCATTTGAAATGGTAACAACGTTGCCACTCTGCGGAGCAAATTACGCAATCGCTTATGACAAATTGGTCAAGCGATACTTAAATAAACGCCTCTTGGCAAATGAATATTGGAGTTCCATAGAAAATTCCCAAAAAATTGATTCTGAGGACCCCAATGCCTTAAGGAACTTGCTCGATACATTTTCTAAAAATCTAGAAGCCTTGAGAGGGATGCAAATTGACGTAGATGGCTGGGATTACATTCTTATGCAAATGCTTTTAAAAAGGGTAAACACTGACTTAATAACGCGTTTTGAAATCTTTCATGGCAAATCTAGCGAAATACCTCAATATCAGGTAGTTTATGATTTTTTTGATAAGCAGCGTGAAGCGCTTTTTTCCGCTCAATGCTCATTGCCTGGTTTAAGTAATCAAAACTCTCATAATTCATTTGAATATAAAAGTAAGTCTCCTAGATTTAGAAAAAATCCACGAAACAATAACTCGCAAAAATCCATGCTTAGTAAAAATAATAATAGCGGCAACAGCGCGGATTTATTTTGTTTTTGTTGCAATAGCAACCGTCATTTAATTATATCATGTCCTGATTTTAAAAGTAAAAATCCTAAGGAAAGATTTAATTTGGCGAAAAGTAAATCTTTATGCATTCTATGCCTAAGCAATTTACATAAGACATCTTTTTGTAAGTCACAAATTACATGTGAATGTCAAAAACGTCACCACAGTTTGTTGCACTTTGCAAATAATAATAATGGCAACACTGGTGAACAAAATGAGCATGCTAATTTGGCTTTTTCGCTTAATCAAAATCAAAATCTAAGTACTGCTATTGAGAAGTCTCGCAATTCGACTTTAAATAAAAACTCGAATAGCGCGCCTACGATGCTCTCCACAATTTTGGTTAATATATTAGATGCAAAAGGAGAATATCAAACTGTACGTGGGATTTTGGACACCGGTAGCTCTATTAGTTTTTTGAGTCAAAGTTGCGCAAATATGTTAGGTTTACCGCGCACTCAAAACTCTACTATAATTGAGGGCATAGGGGATACTTTAAGTTAGGAAGTGTTTACTTAACACTGCGACCAGTGGACAAAATCTGTCCGGTTTTAAATGTGCAAGCTGTTATTTTACCCCGTATTTGCTCAAATATTCCTAGTAATAATGTTTCTATACAGAACTGGAGCCATGTTAAAAATATTAAATTGGCAGATCCTACTTTTCATAAGCCGGGGTCTATACAACTTTTAATAGGGGCAGATCTTTTTACTCACATTATTCAAGATGGACGTATTTGTGGGAACAATTACTCTCTTTTAAATACCATTTTTGTTTATATAGTCATGGGAAAAATTTACTCAGATTACAACCCCAAATTAAATTTTGGGAGTTAGAAAACATCCCTCAAAAGACATTTTTGTCGCCTGAAGAGGAGTTATGTGAACAAATTTTTCTTGACTCTGTATCTCGAGATTCTAAAGGCCGCTACACTGTTTTTTTGTCCTTTAAGGAAAAAATTGAACCTACTTTTCCTGGCAGTAAACAATTAGCATTAAACAGATTTTTATCATTGGAACGCAAGTTGTTAAGGAATCCAGATCTCTATAAAAAATACTCTAATTTTATAAGGGAGTTTTTGGAGTTGGATCACATAGAGATATTGCAAAATCCTGACGATAGCGATAAAAACTTTTATATTCCTCATTTATGCGTAGAAAAACCTGAAAGTGTAAGCACTAAGCTAAGGGTAGTTTTTAATGCGAGTGCTACCAGTCCAGGAAGCCCTTTGGCCCTTAACGAGACTTTGCTTGTAGGACCAAAGTTGCAAACTGAAATTTGTGTCATTCTTTTAAACTTTCGATGCATAAAATAGCTTTTATAGCCGATATGTCTAAAATGTATAGACAAATTATCGTTGCGCAGGCGCATCAGTGTTATCAGCGCATATTGTGGAGATTTGATCCTAACGATGCCATTATGGAGTGTCAGCTTAAGCGTGTTACGTATGGTTTAGCACCATCTAGCTATTTGTCTATAAGGGTCTTGCAACATTTAGCTAAATCTGAAGAACATAAATACCCCCTTGCGAGTAAAGTTCTTTTAAATGACATTTTCGTCGATGATATCTCGAGTGGGGGGGATAATTTAAGGGATGCAATAGAACTTAGAGATCAACTTATTTTATTGCTTAAAAGTGGGGGGTTTGACTTGCATAAATGGGCTTCCAATGACCCAAGATTTTTAAAGGGTTTGCCTGATGAGTCTATAAATCCGAATGCGCTACAGTTTGATTGCGATAATTTAACCAAAGTTTTGGGACTTCAGTGGCAGCCCAATTCTGACTATTTTACTTTTAATGTTACTCCTCAGGAATGAAATTGTACTAAACGTCAGATTCTTTCGGAACTAGCCACCTTTTTTGACCCATTAGGAATGGTTTCACCAATAACTTTTTTCACAAAATGCCTTATTCAAAAACTTTGGATAAAAGGGTTAAATTGGGATGACCACGCCCCCACGGAAATAAGTCAAGTTTGGTCTCGCTATAAAGCCGAATTGCCGCTCTTAAAAGAATTTAAATTAATGCGCCACATAAATATTTTTTCTGGCAATGCTTCTTACGAAATTCACTCCTTTGCAGACGCAAGCACACTTGGTTACGCATCAGTTTGCTATTTAAGAGTTTGCTATAAGAATGAAATTTCGGTCTATTTTTTATGTAGCAAAACAAGAGTAGCTCCTACTAAAAATATTTTGAGCATAGCTCGCTTATAATTATCAGCGGCTCTTTTAGCTGCGCAACTCGCCAATTTTGTTTACGAAGCTTTCAACAACCATATTGTTACAAATTTAAGTTTTTAAATTTTATAGTTAGAATTTATTTAGGTTTAGTGTAGTATTAGGTTGACGTATTTTATGGTTGTATTCTTAATCTAGGTTTTAGTTGCGTTATCTGTGACAAACTGGTATGCGAACGGTCCGTCTAGAAAAGGGCTGGAATGATTCCGAATCGAACAAGGATGGAAGGGTTCTCGAATAATAGGCAGCCCCTCATATATAAGGCCGGACGTCGTGCATCAGTCAGTCGGAGATAACCAATGGTAGTGATCGCTAAATGTTAACGCGAAGTTAATAGGCGTATTAAAGTAGTGAATTATTAGCAAGTTATTAGTAAGTTTAAGTGCGTGTTTTTGTACATAATTTGTCGGAATAAATTGACGTATCGTTTTCAACAATTGCGAGTTTTAATTTGTCGTTGTGAACCCGTAACAATTGGTGTCAGAAGTGGGATTAAAAGAAATAAATAGGGCAAAGACTATCCTTACACAGTACCACCGGCTAGGACAATTAAAAAGAAGAACAGTAAGTGATTTTGCCAGAATATTCGGAACTGAATAGTGCAAAGACCACCGGATAGGACAATTGGACAGAAAAACAGTAAGTGATTTTTCCAGAATATTCGAAGAAGTTCGATATTGTTTTATTCAAAAACCAAAAGAGATATTTAAGAACCGACTTCGACATTAACTTTACAGTACAAAAATTGATAATTAGAGAGATTTTCTAGAATATTCTATCACTTTCTACGACGCTCTATTCAAAAACCAGAAGAAATATCCAAAAAAAGCGACTTCGACATTAGCTTAGTAAATTCAAAAGTAAGAACTAAAAAGAATTTCTAGAAGATTCTATAACATTCTACGACGTTCTATTCAAAAACTAGAAGAGACATACAAATACCGACTTCTACATTAGTTTAGTTATTTCAAAAGTAAGAATTAGAAAGAATTTCTAGAATATTCCATAACATTCTACGACGGTCTATTCGAGAACCAAAAGAGATAATCAAAAAAGTGACTTCTACATTTGCCTAGTAGCAGAAATAGTAGCATTTACCAGTATATTCCAGAACATTCCATTAGGTTCTATTTAAGAATTGGAAGAGATATTGAAAAACTGACTTCGACATTCGCTTTGTAGCCCTAAAATACACGTTTTAAGTGATTTGTCACGAAGTTGATGCTTCGGTTCGGTTCGACAAAGATCGGCCAAGATGGAAGATTTAACTAAAATGATGCAGGCTCTAGCAGCTCAAATAGCTCAAAACCAGGGCGATATGAAACACACCATGGATGACATGAAACAGACCATTGAACAAAACCAGAACGACATGCAGGAAAACTTTGACCAAATAAAGAGCAACTCCGAACAGCTGAGAGAAGAGTTTAAGACTGCAACCGAAGATCTTAAGGAAGAAATAACTCAAAGAATGCATAGTGTGAAACAAAAGGTACAAAATAAATTGCAGAATGTAGAAGAAAAGGTACATAATGTTGAAGAAAAGGTACAAAATGTTAGGGAAGAAGTTTTTCAAACCATGGAAGAAAAATTCCAGGACGTGTCAAGACAGCTTATACAGCTCCAAAAAGAACACAACAAAATGAAAGCTCAGGGATGTGTTGTGAATTCCAACATTAAGCCTCCAAATTTTGATGGTACGTCTTCCTGGTCTACCTACAAACAACAATTTGAAGCTGCCGCCGCTGCAAATAGTTGGAACGATGACGAAAAAGCTAGAGCTTTGTTAGTAGCTATACGAGAACCTGCTCTTGGACTTTTACGGTCCATTCCAGTCGAACAAAAACAGAATTATAACGCTTTAGTGGCAGCGTTAGAAAGAAGGTATGGAGACGAACACTTGCGAAATTTACATTGGTCAGAATTAAATATTCGTCAACAAAGACCAGGAGAATCATTGCAAGAGTATGAAGCAGATATTAGGAGGCTGATGTATTTAGCTTACCCAGAAATGCCAGAAAATTACAGAGATCTCTTCACGGTAGATCGCTTTATTAACGGATTACGAGACTCGGACTTAGCAAAGTTACTTTGTCGAGAACGCTTCCATAATAGCAGTGAAGTGTTGATTCGATCCCTTGAAATCGAATCATCAAATAATATGTCCAAGCCAAAAGTAAGAGCTGTTTCAATTCAGGAGGGAGAAGAAATGAGCAATGGACATGAGGTCAACTTAAAAACGCTAAACCAAATGTTTCAATCACTGATAGAGAAGATTGACTCTTTGAAAGCAGACGATCCCCTCCAAATGTAAAGTGTTTCAGATGCGGACGTACAGGGCATATTCAACGCGATTGTCGCGCAGAGGGGCGGGTGTTGGCTAAAGGGAATGTAGCCCCCAAAATTTATTCAATTAAGAGCTTAAAACATACTACTGACAGTCTTAACATCGACGGACTTATAAATGGAAGACAAGTTAACATAACAGTAGACACTGGTGCTGCCATATCATTGCTTAAGTTCAAAATTGCAACGAGATATAAAATTCGACCAACAGAAAAGAAAATAACACTTAAGACTGTGACTGGAGAATCCGCCGACGTGTTGGGGCAGACAGACATAGACCTACAGCTGGGAAGAATAAAGATTCGCCACACTGTATTGGTTGCCGAAATAGAAGACGAATTTATTTTGGGAATGGACTTGATAAGTAAACATGGATTTGCGTTTGATAATAAACTTAATACCCTAAGATTTGGGAATGAAGAGTTCATTTTGTCAAATAGTCACTTCAATAAAGAACCAATAAAGGTCGTGGCAGTATGTACAACAAGACTGGTCGGTAACAGTGAGACCATCATTTTTGGGAGGCTAGAAAGTAAAACATCAAGCTGCGTCGGACTCATAAGCCAACAGAAATTACCCAACACCTACCTCGTTGCAAAGTCACTAGTTAAAACCGATAAAGACATCCCGATTAGAGTCGCCAATATTTTCCCAAATAGTGTCAAAATTAATAAGGGGGAGGTGGTAGCATTATTTGAGCCAGTCCAGAAAGTAACAAGATGTGAAGAGCCAACTTCGGAGGATAAAAGTAAGTTACCAACGGAGGTACTTCAGCAATTTCAGTCAACTTGGCAACATCTCACTCCGGAAGAATTTCGTAAAGCGAGAGAGTTTACAGAAGAACAAAGTAATATCTTTGAAACTAAGAGTAGTTTGGAACGCACAAACCTTATTCAACATTCCATCAACACTGGCGATGCCCAACCGATAAGACAGCCCCCAAGAAGACTACCATTGGCCAAACAAGAAGAAGTTCACAATCTCATTAATAAAATGCTCAGCGACGGTGTTATTAAAGAGTCATCAAGTCCTTGGTCATCTCCTGTGGTGTTGGTCACTAAAAAGGATGGAAGTACTAGATTTTGTGTCGATTACAGACCAAGAAAGATAGTTACCCACTGCCAATAATAGACGACACATTAACAACATTGGCAGGATCATATTGGTTTTCTACTCTTGACCTGAAAAGTGGGTATTGGCAAGTAGGAATCTTTGAAAGAGATAAAGAGAAGACTGCATTCTCTGCTGGAAGTGGACTTTATCAGTTTAATGTGATGCCATTTGGCCTATGCAATGCCCCAGCGACATTTGAAAGACTAATGGAAGTCGTTCTACGAGGCCTTACTTGGAAAACCTGCTTAGTCTATTTGGATGATGTCATAGTAATGGGAAAATCATTTGAAGATCATCTAGACAATTTACGAGAAGTATTTTCAAGAATCAGGAACGCAAATCTTAAACTAAACTCAAAGAAATGTTTTCTATTCCAAGAAAAAGTTGAGTTCTTGGGTCACGTCGTTTCCCGAGAAGGCATCCATACCGACGAAAAGAAGTTACAAGCAATAAAAGAATGGCCTCAACCTCGTGACAAACATGAATTGAGAAGCTTTTTGGGTCTGTGTACATACTACAGAGGATTTGTAGAAGGATTCGCCAAAATAGCGTCTCCATTACATAGACTTACAGAAGATAAAGCTTCTTACAAATGGAATACCGATTATGATCAAGCTTTTAGAAGACTAAAAGCAGCATTATGTTCCAGTCCGATTCTTGCATATCCCATTTCTAAAGGAAAATTCATATTAGATATTGATGCGAGCAACGATGACATAGGAGCAGTACTCTCCCAAGTACAAGATGGGGAAGAACGGGTCATCGAATTTTTCAGCAAAAAGTTATCCAAACCAGAGAGAAATGATTGTGTTACCAGAAAGGAGCTCCTAGCCATCATTAAATCCGTAGATCACTTTCACAAATATCTCTATGGACAAGAGTTTCTGATTAGAACGGATCATGCTGCGTTACAGTGGCTCATGAAAATGAAACAACCTGAGGGGCAAGTCGCGAGATGGATAGAAAAGCTACAACAATAACATTATCAAATTAAGCACCGAGCGGGAAGGGTGCATAATAATGCGGATGCATTATCCAGAAGACCTTGCCCTGAGGATTGTAAACATTGAAGGAAAATTGGCCAGAAAGAAGGAATTAACTACGTGCGCCAGATAAAGTTAGAACCAGATGAAGAATGGATGTCGGCTTCGATTAGAACCACACAACTTAACGACAAAGATGTAGGACCTATCTTGCGATTGAACGAAGAGAACAAGCCACGACCATCATGGCAAGATATCGCAAACCAAGGGGTGATATTCAAATCACTGTGGGCACAATGGGATTCACTGATAGTAGAGGAAAACATCCTTAAACGTGCCTGGGAAGGTGCCAATGGCCTTACTGTGGTTAATCAAGTAGTGGTTCCTAGGAGCATGGTAGACAATATAATGGCCGAATGCCATGGTGGAAAATCAGGCGCGCACCTAGGCATAAATAAAACCATGGACAAAATTCGAAACCGATTTTATTGGGTCAATTACTTTCAAGATGTGAAAAACTGGTGCCGCCGATGTTCGACTTGTGCAGCCAGCCAAGGTCCCAAAACAAGGTCCAGAGGTCAAATGAAACAATATAACGTAGGTCTACCATTCGAACGCATTGCTATTGATGAGGCCGGACCATTTCCAGAAACCAAAAAGGGCAACAAATACATCCTTGTTTCCAGTTTTTGCTTTGCCTAACCAAGAGGCCGCTACAGTTGCAGAAGTTCTGGTAAATGATGTTTTCAGCCGATTTGGCATTCCTTTGGAACTACATTCAGATCAAGGAAGAAACTTTGAATCGAAGCTCTTCCAGAATCTCTGTGACCTTTTAGGAATACATAAAACACGGACTACGGCTTTACATCCGCAGTCAGATGGCATGGTTGAAAGATTTACTAAAACAATAGAAGAACATCTGTGCAAAGTTGTTGATGAGCACCAAACAGATTGGGACCAATATATTCCATTGTTTTTGATGGCCTATAGAACCGCCATTCACAATACGACAGGAGCTACTCTATCTAGTATCCTGTTTGGTAGAGAACTGCGTTTACCATGTGATATCATGTTTGGTTCACCTGAAGAAGAACACTTAGAGGTTAATGACTATGTCGAACGTTTAAGGCAAAAGCTGCACGATATCCATGAAGTGGTTAGAGAGCGAATAGAAATAGCCAGTGACCGCATGAAAGCGAGATATGACCTGAAAGCAAACTCTTCAGGGTTCAAAGAGAATGATCAAGTCTGGCTATACAATCCTCAACGCAAGAAAGGAAGATCACCTAAGTTGACACCACCATGGGAAGGGCCTTATGAAGTTGTTAAGAGAATTAATGATGTAGTCTACCGAATCCAGAAAAGCCCGAAGTCCAAGATGAAAGTTGTTCATCTAGACAGACTAAAACCTTACCTGGGAAATGTTGATCGAGGCGATCAAACCTGAAGAGGAGGATAGTGTTACAAATTTAAGTATTTAAATTTTATAGTTAGAATTTATTTAGGTTTAGTGTAGTATTAGGTTGACGTATTTTATGGTTGTATTCTTAATCTAGGTTTTAGTTGCGTTATCTGTGACAAACTGGTATGCGAACGGTCCGTCTAGAAAAGGGCTGGAATGATTCCGAATCGAACAAGGATGGAAGGGTTCTCGAATAGTAGGCAGCCCCTCATATATAAGGCTGGACGTCGTGCATCAGTCAGTCGGAGATAACCAATGGTAGTGATCGCTAGATGTTAACGCGAAGTTAATAGGCGTATTAAAGTAGTGAATTATTAGCAAGTTATTAGTAAGTTTAAGTGCGTGTTTTTGTACATAATTTGTCGGAATAAATTGACGTATCGTTTTCAACAATTGCGAGTTTTAATTTGTCGTTGTGAACCCGTAACAATATAAAAATAAATAAAATTTTTGGTTGGTCAGATTCAACAGTAACTTTGTGTTGGATTAAAGGACACCCTTCTCATTGGAAGACCTTCGTTAGCAATCGGGTCTTTATGATTCAGGAAAAAATTCCGCCCGATTCGTGGAACTATGTTCCTACCTCTTTAAATCCAGCTGATGTGGCTAGCCGGGGCGCCTTTCCCTCAGAATTATTAAACCATGATCTGTTTTACAGTGGCCCAGATTTTTTATGTAAAAAATCTGAGCAATGGCCTGCACAAAAAAGTTTATCTGAAAATAGCGAAACTAAAGCAGAAGGAAGGTCCGCCACTGTGCTTTTTACCATCAATAAAAATGCTGAAAATTATTATGAGATAATTTTGAATAAATTTTCGAACTTTTCCACAATGTGTCGAGTTTTAACATATATTTTTCGATTTTTATGGAATTATTTTAAACCAAAAAATGAACATATAACAGGTTTATTAACATTTTTGGAAATAAATAAAGCTCTGATAAAACTCTTAAAACATGTTCAAAAATTAGCTTTTTCAGAGGAATTGAAAAAATTAAAAAATAACGAATGCCTTCCAAAACCCTTACAAAAATTAAATCTTTTTTTGGATTACGATAAAAGGCACCCTGTTTTGCTACCCCGCGATAGTAAATTAACCTACATGATTATTAAAAACATTAATTTAAAATACTTTCACGCTGGACTGTTGACGGTAAATCATCTTTTAAACCAACGGTATTGGGTCATCTTATCAAAACGTGCTATCACTCATGTTTTGTCCAAATGCGTAGGATGTTTTAAAGTCAAACCTCAACCTTTGCAGCCGTTAATGGGGTCACTTCCTACTGCTCGATTGGAACAATGCCGAGCCTTTGCCAATGCTGGGGTGGATTTCGGCGGTCCTTTTCAAATTTCACTAGGAAAAACAGTAGGAAAAACTAGGGCTGCAAAAACTGGCAAAGCTTATATTTGCTTATTCGTTTGTTTCGCAACTAAAGCTCTGCATTTAGGGCTTGTAAGTGATCTGACAGCGGAAGCTTTTATTGCTGCGCTGCGCAGGTTATTTGCGCGCAGAGGTAGAGTCCATCAGATGTGGAGTGATAATGCAACTAATTTTGTTTTAGCGAATAAAACGCTACTTAATTTAGACCCTTTAAACCCTACTGAGTGGCATTTTATTCCCCCCAGTAGTCCGAATTTTGGCGGTTTGTGGGAGGCCGGAATAAAGTCTGTCAAAAAACATTTGGTAAGGGTAATTGGGGAACAAATCCTCACTTAGGAATTTTACACCTTTTTATGTCAGATAGAGGCCATTTTAAACTCGCGGCCCTTAACGCCCTTGAGTTCGGATCCTAACGATTTGAGTGTCTTAACGCCCAATCATTTTCTTACGTTAGAATCACCGGCTTCACCGCCTGATCCTGACCTATCCCATTTGAGATTAAATAGATTAAGTCGTTGGCAGCTAGTACAGCGCCTTCAACAGGATTTTTGGCATAGATATAAATTAGAATATTTACACACTCTTCAACAGAGGCATAGATGGTTAAAGGATAACACAATGCCATCTGTTGGAACGTTAGTTTTAATAAAGGAGAATTGTTTACCTCCTCTTCAGTGGAAGCTTGGCCGTATTGTCGCCTTGCATCCGGGTAAAGATGGAATATCTAGAGTGGCAACATTAAAGACAGCTACCAATGCAGCTTTAAAACGTCCTCTCTTAAAACTTTGTCCACTTGAGAATGCTGAAAATGCGTAGGCATTTTCCAGGGGGTGTGATGTTCATTCCGGGTTATTATTTATTTAAAAAATAATTTATTTTGTTTAATTTTATTTTTTAAGCATTTTTTTGTTTTTACTATATTTTTAAATATGGCCTTTTGAATTAATTAGGCCATAATTGGGCTTTCTATAAGTTACTCTAATCAATCATAATTAAATGGTTAATTAGTTGTTAAAATAATTATAATTAAGAATAAAATCCAGTTTTCTACTTTTAAATTAAAATAAAAATACACCAGTGAAACTCATTTAGCGCCCCTCTTAAAGATGGAACTGGACATATTTGCGTGAGCTCGCTTGTGAATAAAAATAATGAAAAACAGTTGCTTTTCGAGCCTCACACGGTCACCCGAACGATCTAAAAATAAACAATGCATTTTGTCTGATAAGAAAACGAATTCCGCCTACACGTTTTTCGGCTATGATCAATATTAATATATTTAATATTAAAACCAAAGACACAATAAAATTTTCACTTTTGCTTATTAGCGCGAGTGCTAAATATTACTGGAATAGAAGCTGGACACATGGATTCAACCCTCTGGAAGGCCTTCCAGGTTCTGGAATGAAGACAGCACAGCAGTAAGTGATTATATTTTTTAGTGTCGAAATTCGCTTATAAAATTATATTAACAATAATAATTTCTTAGTGCATAATTTTAGTGCTAAGTTTTGAGCGGAGCTGGTTTTAGTAATCATATATTTTTATTTAGGGAAATTTCTACCCTTACAGCTTGATATTATCGGCCAACTTAAATGCTTGTAAAATTAAAATAAACATAATCCATAATAATTCTAAAAAATAAAATAAAATATAAAATTCTAATTTCGATTTACAGTCCGCTATGCAAACCAATTTTAACTGGGCGAGAAGTAGACACCAGGTGTGCTAGGTTTTCCTTTACTGACTTTTCAGTGTCCAGCCCTCCAATCACTAAGTTATTCTTTCGTAGTTGGTTTTTGATTACCTTGATTTCTTCCTTCAGGATTGAATTTTCGGACTGAAGGTACTCAATTTTCTGTTTTTCATTGTCTATGTCTCTTTGTATTGTGTCGATTTTGTTTTCCAGGCTTGCAAGACGAGTTTCTACTCAACTTATCTTGGCTTCCCATTTTTATTTTTGAACATGGAATCACGACTGCAATAATTTGTAATAATGGATTTAAAATTATATAGTAAATAAAGCGTACTATCTGTTGGTTTTCCTGCTCGCGGTGTCTGCGATCCCTACTCCCGTCGCCGCGCGCCGTTCGCTTGCTAAAAATAGTGTGTGAGAGTACTTACAGTTTGACCTTATTTATTTCATTTTATACTTAGCGTTCTCTTTTTGCACAATATTAATCTAGTAACATATTTTAATTAATTACTATGTTGTCAATGAACTTTTCCACAATTTTTTGTTTTAAACTATTTTGCTATAATTAAAGAAAATGTGCTATTTAGAATCAATTTGTCTATTAAATCTTTAACTTTTTTAAATGGTTTATTTCTAATGAAAAAATTCAATTAATATTAACTAACTTTACTATGCAATTTAAATACTCTGCCAATATATGGGCCCCTAAGCTCACACTAGGTACTATAGTTATACTGTACGTGTGAGCTAATATAACTAAAAACTGAAATATATTTTATTCAACTCCAGACTAAATTACCTTTTGTTTGATACCACACAAGCCATGTTTTGACCTAAACTCAAATTTTTGAAATCTACCCCCACCCTTAAAAAAACAAAAACTAAAATGGGGTCTACTACGATATACCTCGATGCTGGAAAATGCGTGTTTTTTTTTTAAATAATAAGTTTAGGTCTTTTTATACCGTTTTCAAGAAAAAAAAATGCGGATTTTTCACATTTTTTTTAGAAATTTCAAAATTAAAAAATTAGTAAAAAATTACACAAATTGCTATAGAAAGAGGTTATTTGACGTTTGTGATGTCGAGATAAAAACGGGCGGCTCACAATCCACTGAACTTGATCTACATGGTCAATTAGCCAAAATAAGGTGACCAACTGTCTGGCAAGGGACGAAAAAAGGTAATTGTGTTTTTAGAAATGTATTTACGCATAGAAATATGGGTACACCATATTTTTTAAATCTAACGTTCTACCTGACATCTGGCTCCAACCATTTAATTGGTCGCGCATTTTCGACTCTGTAAAATCGTCCAAAATCGTCTATTGAGTATTTATAATGGAAAAAATGATGCAGAAAGCTTTATAGTTTGTGATTTATCATAAAAATGATGTAAAAATCAGCACAACCGAACATTCTAATCAGCCTAACCTGACCTTACATAAAGTAAACCACAAAAACGGTAATTCAGCAGTTCGGTTTGGTTTGGTTCGGGTCGGGCTTAGGTAAGGTTTGTTGTGTCTTAAAGTAATTCAGCAGGAGTCGGCTGCGCCGACTCCTGCTGAATTACTTTAAGACACAACAAACCTTACCTAAGAACAAGTCAAACCGAACTTAACTGAGGCAAACCGAACCTAACCGAACCGAACCGAACCGAACTGAACCAAACCAAACCGTACCGAACTGAACCGAACCGAACCGAACTGAACGAAACCGAACCGAACCGTACCGCACAAGCAATAAGCAAGAATCGGCTGCGCCGATTCTTGGTGAATAGTTCTAAATAAATAATTTCCTATAATTTGGGCCATTAACCCTCAGATGCCCCGTAACAAGGCTTTGCTAATCCATTCTCAATCTTTGTTGTTTTGTATGTGAGCAACAAGGACTTAATCGCGATTAAACCCATGATCGCGCTTAAGTGCTTACGGTGCATCTGAGGGTAAGTCAGCGTAAGCAAATCGATTTGGGAAATTTGATATGGCCGAATGACCTGCAAAAAGTCGGCCCAGCAAAAAATTTCTCTCAATGTGTCAAAACATCTTTGGGAAGGTCAACTGTACAAATTTTCAAAGTTATGTGAAAAAACCGCGAAAAAACACGAAAAACTAGGTATGTAAGGAATTTAAAATTGTTAAATTATTAATCCTAAGCTAATTTACAAATTTATGTCGAAAATTTGACGACGCAGTGATAGAAATTGATTTTTTTCAACCAAAACAAGTCAAAGAAAATCACTATGTAACGTTTTTTTAAAAAATTATTTTTCAAAAAAACCATACTTTTTTTTTTAATTTCCCGTATCTAAATCGACTAAAAATAGTCCAAAGAATCATTTCCATACAAAAAAATCGTTATATAGGGCGTTTTGACGAGCGAGGTATAACGTAGTAGAACCCTAAAATGTATTTTGTTAAGCTCCGGACTCAATTACCTTTCGTTTGATATCACACACGCCATATTTTCACTTAAACTCTAATTTTTGAAATCTACCCCCACCCTTTTGTGTTCGGTGGATTTTGTTCATTTTTAAATGGGACCATGTCGACCCAAGACCCAGCCTAGGTACCAAATTTCATTAAAATCGGCCAAGCGGTTTTTGAGTTATGCGCGTTGGTCGTTACAGACAGACAGACAGACAGACAGGCAGACAGACAGACAGACATACATACAGACAGACAGACAGACAGACGGCGCAACAAAAAAGTTTCAAACTCATCTGAAACGCAAAGATATATAAAAATTTTTGAAATCGGTGCAACTTTTTTTTTCTCGAAAAAATTAGGATCACCATAGCTCACACTACTATAGTATAGTATATGTGTGAGCTAAAATAGCCTACCTAAATAAATATGTAACGGAGGTGAAGCATTAGTTTTGTTACACAGGTTCAAACGTGAATAAATATATAAATATGAATGCAAAAATGCCCTTGCTACAGCTTAAAACAGACTACATTAGTTTGATAGTTTGTGGATGACAATGGCGCAAGACACTACACCAAACAATTTGTTTGGTTGCTGTCGATTAGATCTGGGACCCCCGTGAGGATAAGCCTTCAAGCTACCCAATGAAAAATACGAGACAAACAACCCGATGTTTCAAAATTCAATAACATACTTTAAATGTTAAATTTCTTGAGCGATTTCAAGACAAAAAGTTCAGTTCAGTCCACAAACGCTTAGTTTTTGAGATATTTTTTTTGTTTATTTTAATATACTCGGCATATACCATACTGAAAAAGTATCACCCTGTAAATTTTAACTATTATTTGGTATGTCTAAAAGTGTACGCTACGTACGCGAAAAAAATTGAACCATGATAAAACTATAGAAAACAATTAAAACACTCCAAAATTTTAATTAATTTCCCTCCCCTATAAATTTAAGTTATGTAAAAGTAACATTGTCCACTTCCAGAAAAGCCAGAGAGCTGAGCTTTAGAAGACCGATAGGAACTATAATAAAACTATAGAAAAAAATAAAAAACACCAAAATTTTAATTTACGTCCTTTCCCATAAATGTAAAGTTATGTAAAAGTAACATCCAGTTCCAGGAACGCTAGAGAGCTGAGCTTTTGAATTTTGATAAGGCATTGAAAAAGTTTTAAACAATATTCCGCATATTTGACTACTTTAAAACTTAAATATTATCCAAATTCTTTCAAAAAGGAGTGAAATCATATCAAAAACATTTTATGTAAAAAAAGCCAAGTACGCGAAAATGGTATTCCGTAAAAAAAATTAAGATCAAAGTAAAGCCAAGTTCTCCAATACAAATTTCAGAATGAAAGGTTCTTACTAGTTTGGAAATGTTTTTCTAAACTTGCCGGATTTTTAGTGGTACTGGTAGATTTTAAAACTACAAGTAAAATCCTTGCTCCCGTATGGTATATGCCAAGTATATCAAAATAAACAAAAAAATATCTCGAAAACTAAGCGTTTGCGGACTTTTTATCCTGAAATTACTCAAGGAATTTAACATTCAAATTATGTTATTGAATTTTGAAACACCCTATATAAAAATCATACAAGTTTTCGTGACTAATCGGGTAAAAAGAAGTTTTTGTTTCTCTCGTATTTTTCCCTTTACTTTACGAAAAAATCGTACAATAAAAAAAATTAAATTAGAAATGTTACAAATCCTAAATCTGATATAAAGGGGGCAATTCTTCAAAATTTGAAATAATTTGAAATAATCTGACGAAATTTGAAACAACAGAATTTAGGTGTAAATCTTGACAACACTGCAATTTCAGCTTTGTGTAAAACGTCTTACACCACACGGTAATGGGCCAACTTAGGAAATTATGAAAACCCCAAAAATTTAAAATATGCGGGAAAATTTAATCTAAAACCTACCTTGAAACTCGGCTACTGATAATCCACAAGTTCTTGATAAATTGTATTTTTCCGAGCACCTCATCATACAACGGTTTTTCTATCTGGCAAATTTGACAACTGTCAGTGAACGATCACCAAGGGGACTGTCAGTTACGAAATACTATGTTGCCAATTCATTGTTTCCAAGTGAAACCAATAAAGGTACCGTTCACAAGTTGGATTCACTTTTTAAAATGTTGTTAAAATATATTTACGAAAAACTCTTACAACGTAACGTGCAAGGTGGTACCTAAGGGGGGATCAATCTCCCCCCGATATTTTTAGGAATAAAAAGTAATCAAACATTTAGTAGTGATAATAATAGTAGAGATATGGATAATTCGCATTTTTTACGGCGGAATTGATTCTGATTTTTGAGATTTTTGCTTATAATAGCTGAAAACATGCTCAAACTAAAGTTTGGTTAAGTATTTTGTTTTCTAAAAAATTTAAATCTTAAAGGTATTTTTTTATACCTAAATACATGGAGAGTGGAAAAAAATTTTGTTTTCTAAATCTCATAATTTTATTCATAAACATTTGTGTGTTTTAAATAATATTACTTGACTTGACTGCAAAATCAATCCAAGATTTGAGCAGCTGCTAAAAAATTGTTTTTCTTTGTCGTGTTTTTGAACTTGATTTTAAAATAAATTTGAATGAAAAAGGATGCTTGGCTGACTTATTTTTTAGCCACTCATAGGTAGGAAGGCTATTGGGGACCGTCAAAAAAAACCTTTTTATTTTTGCTCAAAATAAGTTTGGGCCAAAAAAATCAAAATGGCTGTCTGTCTTTATTCATAGTTCTTTTAAAAATAAAACCAAATAATTTAAATAATTAGGCACTTTGTCTGCAAGTTTAATGAAAATTTTTACTTGGTTTTATTTTCATAAGTTTAAAAAAAACAAATTCAATTTTTTTTTACCCTTATTATATTTGTTATAATCAAAACCTTAAAAACTATTTTATTTTTTTTTATTACTTTTTCAAATTAGGTAGCTATTCAATGAACCTACAGAGTAAATAATTTTGCACTGGAATTTATTCTTTAGCTTTTTAACTATTTCTTCAATTTCAATATATTTTAATTATAGTATCTAAGGTTTTAAACCCGTTATATTTTGTTTGTGTATTTTATTCCGGGATTAACATTAATAATGATAAAGGTACACAATTGACAGGGTGCAAAATTTTTTGGACGATAGCTTTTCTAAAAGGTTCGATGTCATCCCAAATTAAGTGAAAGAGACAAGTTAGTTTCTTCTTGTATATAAATATAGGTACTTACCTAACCAGGTCAGGTTAGGTTTTAAAGTATATTACAAAAAAGGCACCTGATCTGGTCAGGTTAGTTTCTATTAATATATCTAATAACCCAAGCTTTCGACATTCTGGACTTTCAACATTTTGTAATTCTTCTTCATTCGCACACACAGTTTCCAATAGAATCTACATTTATTTTTATTTTAATATTTATTTTTATCCTTATAAACCCAACAGTAACGTCTTTTAGACGAAAATTGTTCGTAGCACCCCTGTAATCTTCCGCCGGCGGCGACTGTAGCAAGTATTTCTGATTACCCTATCCAAAACCTCATGGGCCATCACTGAATAACAGCAGTTTCTATATGGGAGGACCCCCCAGAATAAAAAACTATATACGTGCCTAGCTTTGATAAGAAAAGTAAAAAAATAATCACCACTTCAATAATTTGACCAGTATCCCACTTAGTCAGATTTTTCTGGCAGATTTTAAAGAAATAATTTGACATTCCCTTAAAAATCCGTTCAAATATAACGGTGGCAACAGCGTAGAGCTAATTTTGTAGCGACCCTTCCACGACATGGAGTTAGTCCCTCTTTGTTAATTTTACCGTGAAAAACAAAGAAAGAAAGTAAACTTAGCTGACCTCATAAAGAAAACGAATAGGACTCATAAATTTGAAAGAAATGTGACGAAATGTGACGAAATCTGACATTTCAGTTTGTGTGGTTAATGGTTATCTGCTTTGAATTTATTTACAATTTTTAAATTAAAAATTTTTAATAAATTAGGCGTTTTTAATTAAAAAAATATATTATATCGTGAAGCTACATCTATCAAAAAGTGGGAAATGGCCTTTTAGGTAAGTTTTTAAGTTTAAAATTGCCTTTTAAACGAGAAATCTTAAGCGCCAGATTATGTCACATTTTTTCAAATTTCGTCAAATTTTGTGAAATGTAAAGAATTGACCCCAAAATGCCGCATCTAAATTTTTGTTTTTGTAGGATAATTATCAAAGTGCTCAAGAGGACATACAATACGAAAATACATATGGTGCTTCCATGGATAGTATTTATGAGGATACTCGCCCATCCACATCTTATGACAGAGGTAAGGAAAACATGTTCGCTTATTAAGACAAAGTATTTGTTGCCGCAGTCTTTTATTGTTATCTTTATTTATTTAGTCAGAAGTGTCTTGTACTTGTGCTTGTTTTTGTCTAGGACCTACAGGGTGCTTCGGCCGTCTCTATATTTGGCTTGTGTGAGTATATTATGTGTGTGAAAAATTTTAAATTATTATTTGTTTATACAGGGTAGGACGAAAAAAACCTATTTACAAAAACCATTTTGCACAAAAAAGTTAAACTTGATTGAAATAAGTTAATAAAACCTAAATAGGCGACATTTCATTTGTCAAAAGTGTTATTTTTCTACATTTATAAAAACTTTTTATCCAGTACTTTGTATATTTAACTTTTGAAGTTTCTGAGATATTGGCAAATAACTATTATAATAACTAATATAAATTGTTTTGTAAACATAGAAATATGTACTGATTTTTTTACAAACTTTACTTTTACACTTTTATTCTCTGACAAGTCACTCAAAGAAGGCCAGAATACCTTATAAATGAGAGCTTTGTTTGTTTTTAACCTTTTGTGCTCCTACACGTTTGACTTAATGCTTTCCAAGTGTGCCAATTTTTTAGTTCACATTTTTTACCGCGTTTGCCAGTAGCTGGTGCGAAATAGCAGCTACGATTAATTAGCCAAGACACTTGATATGTATTTTAATAACAACTAAGTAGCGTGGCACTATGGGATAGAATAGATATATTTTGGCCACAAACAAGAAAAATCCGATAGGCATGCAGTCCTTTGTTTTGTCAACCAAAATTATAGGGTATGTTTTTAAAATAAAAATTAAGCAAAAACTCCTATGTCATTATATTGAAATGAAAGCTTTGTTTTTAAACTTTTGTGCTCCTACACATTTGACTTAATGCTTTCAGAGTGTGCCAATTTTTTAATTCACATTTTTTACCGCGTTTGCCAGTAGCTGGTGCGAAATAGTAGCTACGATTAATTAGCCAAGACACTTGATATATATTTTAATAACAACTTAGTAGCGTGGCACTATGGGATAGAATAGATATTTTGGCCACAAACAAGAAAAAACCGATAGGCATGCAGTCCTTTGTTTTGCCAACCAAAATTAAAGGGTATGTTTTTAAAATAAAAATTAAGCAAAAACTCCTGTCATTTTATTGAATTTTAGTAAAAAATTTAAAAAAAAATCTCATATGGTTTATTTAAATTGGTATTTATCGTTAAAACTAAATACACAAGAGTAATCTCATCTTATCTTAATATTCTAAAGTTCTAATTCTAAATTAACTGATCTTGAGATCATCCTCAAAAAATGAGTCTAGGTTATCGCAAGCCTTGCCTTCGTCATTTCTACTGTCTATGTACTGATGATTGTAAGGCTCAAGAAGATTTTTAACCTCAATAGGTAAATTCTTGAGTTTTAGTTTTTGCTTTAGTGATCTACCTGAAAATGTTGAAATTACCGGGTCAGATGTATCCATTACTCTATTAAACACATCTATAATAGTATTAGTTTTATTGTACTTTCTTGCATGGCTTTCTTGATCTTCCTTGATCTTAAGTTTCGCGACTTTGATGCTTCTTCTCCTAGGAACCCCGGAGGCAATAGACAGTTTTCTACTATTTGTCTATTATGAACATACACACACACCTACATAAATACTACATGCACAACCCTACGTTTTTGCATTTTATAATTCTATGTGACACAAATTTGACAAAAAAAAGAGACACTTGGATTTTAGGTCTTTATGTATTCTATTGCTTTTATAGGACAAAGCAAAATAATTTGTTTATACTTTTGCAACTTATGTTATAATTACGCCTAAAATGGAATTTCGCAAAAGTTACGTTTATACAATTTGAGCTGATGTTCCAGGGCATTATGTACTATTTTAATATCAATCATTTGCAATCAACTTTTTTAGCAATAACCGTGTAAAAACTTTATTTGTTTAAAGTTTGAATTATAAAATTTTTGGTACCTACCCTGACTATGGCTCTCCATCAAAAAAAATGTTCACCCAAATAACTATTTAACCACAATGTCACATCGAAACTGAACTAAATTTTCAAAAAGAAAACAATCGGTTTCTGCCACGGGCGTATGCGCAGTTTGGGCTAATGCCCCGCAAAGCCTACTTAATTTTTTGACCTTTTGATTTGACGACATGATTAAATGGAGATTTATATAAATTTAATTACTATTTTGAAAGTCGCAGCCGTGACCTGAAATTTTGCCTATAATGGCCAAAATTAAATGGATTTATCCCATAGTGCGTGGGCAAAAACTGCTGCTAAACTAAGTCAACACTGTCCCTTAACATCGAAAAAAGTGACTTTAAATTCTGAACATGATATTTTGTTAAAGAACTGTTTCCTCATTATAAAGTGCACAGTGAAAAACTGTTGTTCTTGTATCCAATCTTCACAACAACTAATCTACTAACTAACTAACGGAAAATGTAGAATATACTTTGCTAAATGTCTTTACAAAGGACTAAATATTACAAAGTTAAAAAAAACGTACTTAATTTTGAAAAGCTTTAATTTAAAAAGTATATAACTTATTAAAAACTAAAAAAACACCAACACATTATATTAATTGAGGCATTCCTTATCAAAATTCGCCTTATACATTTTTGTGAAAATCGAGTTTGGTGCTCTATAATATTCTTCGTCCCAGTACCTATGCAGCCTGCATCGCAAAACCGAACAAAACTCGCCATAAAATATATATATTTTGGATAGCTTGAAATTTTTATAGCACGAACCCCCGTCGAGGGGACTAATGGATAGATTTTTGAAATTTTTACACGGTTGTAATGATATTCAAGAGAGCTTCAAAACAAGGCATCACTAAGACCCACTTTCCCTATTCAAAATATAGAGGTAAAGTATACCCCTCGACGGGGGTTCGTGCTACAAAAATTTCAAGATAGCTAAAAAGTGCCCCCCTTGCAAACAAAATCGACGTGTCCGAGCATTCCTTTAAATTCGCACTCTAAATACCCAAAAAGGCCTCTGTTTCGATGTTCGTAAAACACCGTGTATATAAAAAACCGTTAACAAATTATTAATAATTAGAACGTAAACACTTTTTCCTCATTTTCTCAAAATGAGTTTATATGGATAAGGCGAGTTTTGATATGGAACGCCTCAATAGTTCGTTCTTAAATTACCTTTTTGATTAGCCTGAACTTGGGGTTAAAGTTTGTCCAAATAGTTGTAAAATATCCTGTATAATTTATTTAAATTATCGCTCACCGAACCGACACTCATTCAAAACCCCTTAAATCACGCAAAACAATTCAAAATTGAATGCAGTTTAATGCATCAATACTGGCATAAAATTAGTACGGGCCACTGCGTGCCAAACCCCGTAAGTTGCATCAATACCGGCATATTTTTAGTGCCCTTGACTATACTCAGGGAGGCTTCGTTGTGACACATCTAAAAAGTAGTCACGATTTGTTTCAGCAATAGTGGCACATTTTGAGTTGTGCCACTATAACTTTGTGTTTTTGGCCGGAAAGCGTTATATTTATCACTCCAGTTACGACCGTGAACTGAAAAAATTAAATTTAATAAATCGTATGTGTTTTTGAAGTGTAAACTTCTTTAGGCGCGTTTAGCAGTTTTTGTGGGTAGTGAATTGAACTGAGCCGTCAGGCTCGGCTATGTAACGCTCATTTGCGTGAAATCGGCTCGAGTGGACTAACTGTGAGAAACATTCAGCGAGCGATATGATGATGCAGATGAAGGCCAGTACACAGAAGAGTTCGGTTCGGTCCGCTTTGCAGAATATGTTATGGGCCAGTATTATTAATTTCGCCTTGTTGAAGTTTACACTTCTGCCGTGTGGTCTTAAGCACACACAATTTTTTTTGTTGTATCCTGTTTTTAAAAAAAACTAAGCTCTAGAAAAAAGAAATTACACTATATTTTGTTGTAGGCAGTTAAGTTTTCTTTTTGTCAATATATAACTTGGACTAATAAAAAGTACTGTTAACATTCCACTGGCATCCGTAAGTTGAGGGTTATTTTCTAAATTGGCTAAAATCTTCTAACTCATATTACTTATACAATAATTTTTAAAATACTGGACATACAAAACCAAAAAATTTTAAAAAAATTACTTTTACTTACGGACGCAGCTGGAGTAGAAAACATATAATAATCCCAAATAAATTATACATTATTTTATTTAGTTGTTTTTGAGAAATATAGCAAAATAATAAAATGGTCGGTAGTGTTCAAAAGTAGGGTACAGTCTTTGCAATAAGGCTAGTCCTTTTGTTTAATCACCCCGTAATTCTGGTAACAAAATGCACGTGTATTCTTAATTCAGTTTTAAACCACAGATTTCTAAGGTAACTGATAATGGATGCTGCGAAACTAATCATCAGCTACCTTAAGGTTAACATGATCAATCACAACCCTCTATAATAAGGGTGGTGAATCGGTGTTTAAACTGTGAATCGTTTTGAAATTTGTGACTGAAAGATTTTCGCTTATTTTTTAATTAAATTCTAATTTAATTTCTATTTCGAATGGGTATTTGAAAAAGTTTCTGTCTCAAAATGATTTTATGTAGTGAAAAACCAACAATCTACAATGTATTTCGAGCTGTTAAGTGAATCTAAGCTACGCAATCTGTATAGGTAAAAATTATGATTTAAATAGGATTAGGCAATTTTTATATTATTTTTTGTAAATTGAAGTTTTAAATATTAATACCTAAGCATAAAGACTTAATAAAAGTTAAATTAAGATTATTTGTAGTTTCCACAAACGAACTTTAGCTCGACTCATATTAATGTAGGTACTTACTTATTTCTTTGTTATAATAATAGTATATAAGCATTTATATTTTTTGTTTAGAGTAAAATAAAACACTCATACGAAAATCTCACACTTTTTATGATTGACACATATATCTTTTAAAAAGTGTAAAGAAGTTCCCAACTGATTTAACTGCAAAAGCTTTCGGAATTTCAACAAGAACTGTACTGAGGACAAAAGACATACAGACTCTTTCTGAGTGAATTAAAAAAAAATATTTCAGACAATATATAAACTATAAAAAGCTATTACTCTAATGTTGTACTAGAAATTGAACACCTCATAGGATTAACTTTAAATCATATCATTAAAGTTATTGTATAAAGCTTTAAGAATAATTGATTGTATGGTTCTGTAAACCTATTTAAATGAAATAAAATAAACTAACCAAAACACTATAAATCTAAAATCTAACTAAAAAAAGTTATTTTCATCGCCCAAAAAACTTCAAATAAACTGCTTTCGTCAGTTATTACGAGAGGAACGACATCAATTGCTGCTTCATTTTCCGAGTCTTCCAAAATTAGTTTGTTGTAATGCATCATCAACTTTGCCAATGGTTTCTATCTTTTTAAAGAATGGGTTCACAAACTTTTTGAATTAGTTTTCTAAAAGGAGAGAGTCTTCATATTTTTTGTCATTATTACTCTTTTTCTTAAAATTTCGCTCTGCAGTTACTACAGCGAAGACTGAAGATCGAAAGAAGCGTGGCATTTTCTTGTCCATTTTTCTAAGGATATGTTGATACTTTTAAAATATCTACTTTACAAAATATTTTGACTACTTGTCAGAAATTTTTTGTTTACTTTCATTATCAATTTTTACTTTGATAGACAAACAGGCTTGCAACTGCCAACTGCAATCTGGGGCCAACAATGATTTTCTGTCTTCTTTATAGCAGAAAAATAAAAATGATAGCAAAGAGACTTGTGGTATTGCAAGGACTATAGTCCCAATCACGTTTTATCGTTTTATAGGTTTTTCAAAGTTCTTAACATTTTGCCGCTCTACACATTTTCTCGAAAAATAAATGATTTTTGAATGAAAGGCCAAGTAGAGAAAAAAACATTTTTGAAAACAAAAAACGAAAAATCTCATTTTTGTTTTGTGAACAGTTGTGATTTAATTTTTCATTTTATAATGAGGGAAAAGTTTTTTAGCAAATCCCATGGTCAGATTTTAAATTCACTTTTGTGTGTAGTGCCTTGGCGAATAAATATGTCGCGACGAATAGCGGCTAGAGACCCTGTATGTACGACATATTTAAAAAAATATAGGGCCTCTAATAGGGACTGACGAATACAAAGGAAAGCGTATCTTTAAAAATTAAAATCCAATAGAATTTTAAAATATTATCTATTAGTAAATAATTAAACACTAAATTTTAGATCAGTCTATGATAACATTCGCGGGTAATAATTTACTTTTATAAAAAATTTAAACTTTTTTTATAGCGTCGCCTGAACAAAATGGTTCACGCTCCTCAAATCCAAAGCGCAAAGCTACCAAACAATAAAAACATTTTTATTAATTAACTTTAGGCATAGTTGTGTATTTTTACTAGAATTAAGAGTTAAACTTGCAAAATAAGATTTTCTTAATTTCGTGTTTTATTAAATGTAAATTTCATATTTTTGTAACAAATAGTATTTTTTGTGCCTACTTTGGCATGCAAGGACCCGAGTAGGATTTTATCTGCTTTTGGCTGCTTTCTTTACAGCTTCTTGTCTAAAAAGAAAAAGTTTTACATTCAAAATGGGACTATTTTGTTTAAGTCTTTTAGTAGAAGCTCTAGAAAATGTATTGGGCTTGTGCTCTGTATTATCTAAACAAAAAGGAATTTAATTGGTCATCAAATCCTCAAAAGATGGGTAGTAGTAGCTCCTATACTACCAGGGAGTTTTGGCCTTGTTGGACACTCCTCAGTACGATAATAACCAATGTGAAGGGATAATGAATGATGATGATGAAACGTGGATATTTACTAAAAATGGACCAACTGCCGAATCGCAGTATTAGTCACGGTAGCCTCCGGTTCGAGGAAAAAATTGACGTCGCTTCGAAGACAGATATAATCAGTCTCAGCAAATATCTCAAGCCTAGAGTTACAAAATAAATTAAATTAAAAAGGATATTACGAGAAGATAGTCAAAAGACCACAGAGGATTTATTTGTAAAAATTACTGCATCTTTAACAATGAAAAATGTTTAAATGAAGAAAACGTGTGTATACATAATGTAAATTATTTTCTTAAAATGAACTTTCAACAGAACAACTGAGTTTCGTAATAAAAATATTTACAAAATAAAAAAGTTTAAACAAAAAAATATAGTACAATAAATTTACCTCGAAAAGGCAGTTACTTTGGAAAAAATAGTAACACTAACTTTTTTAAGAAATTGATTAGTCATAAAAAAGTTTTTAAAAAAATTGTCTACTTTTCCGCCTTTTACTGTTTTTGAAAAATCCAAATTTTTAATTTTGATTTTATGCCTAAACGGTACATCACCGAGAAAAATTTTCTTAACAAAAAATGTTTAGGCCAATATTCTCTACAATTTCTCTTTTTTAGGTTACATGTCTACAACCACATTTGTCGAAGATAGAGGGAGCCAAAGTTGGCACAAATATTTTTTTTGCATTTCACGTGAACATCTTATATTAATATAGTTTTCCTGTACCATTTATCGTTTTTGCGTAAAATGCAAAAATAAAACAATTCTTAACAACTTTAGCGCTCTCTATCTTCTAAACATGTTGTTTTAGACCTATGATTTATAAAGACAGATTGTAGAGAATCGCGTGCTAAACATTTCTCGTAGAGAGGGTGGAGAAAAATTATTATTAAGCTTTTCTTATGACTTGCAATCGATCTGTAAAAAAAGTTGCATTACTATTTTTTTCCAATTAATTTACTGTCCTAATCTCTAAAAGCTAAGAAATTAGCGTCTCCTAGCTTTGACAGTCAAAAATGCCAACAATTCAAAAAGTGCAAGCAAATTTGTTGTTAGTCTCAATCTGTACACTACAAGTTCTAGCAACTGGACAAGAATTGAAGGATCCCGCAAGTAGTCAAGGCATAAAAAATTACTTGCCAGTGGTCCAGAGGCTTGTAATTGATTCGAGTTGTTGGCACTTTAAATACCTATATCATTATAATATCTGCAGTTTAGCAACTTTAGTAATATGTAATAAATAGTCTTTTTAAGCGCTCATTATATCTTGCTATCTGAGTCTAAATTAGTCTTAATAGAATATCAATGCAATTGATGCATAAATTAAAGCACCACTATGACCCCCATTTGCAAGTATTCCTACTAAGATCTTTAAATAACACCAACATTTCTTGAATATGCACGTTTAACTAACGTTTATAACAAGAATCTAGGCAAAAATATTTACTGTAAAAAAACTTGAAGTTTCGTTGTCCCTCCAACCCAATTAAAAAGGGGTAAATAATTAAGCGACACAAAAAATACTCTGCCAATCTATGGGCACCTAAACTCACACTAGCTACTATAGTTATAGTGTACGTGTGAGCTAATATAACTAAAAACTGAAATATATTTTATTGAACTGCAGACTCAATTACCTTTCGTTTGATACCACACAAGCCATGTTTTGACTTAAACTTTAATGTTTCAAATCTACCCCCACCTTTTTTTAAAACTAAAATGTATTTTGTTTAACTCCAGACTCAATTACCTTTCGTTTGATATCACACACGCCATATTTCCACATAAACACAAATTTTTTAAATTTACCCCCACCCTTTTTTTTAAAGTAAAATTTATTTTATTTAACTCCAGACGCAATTACCTTTCGTTTGATATCACACACGCCATATTTTTACATGAACTCTAATTTTTAAAATATACCCCCACCCTTTTATTTGGCTTGTGTTTGGTGGATTTTTGTTCATTTTTAAATGGGACCATCTCGACCCAAAACCCAGCGTAGGTACCAAATTTCATGAAAATCGGGCAAGCGGTTTTTGAGTTATGCGCGTTGGTCGTTACAGACAGACAGACATACAGACAGACAGACAGACGGCGCAACAAAAAAGTTTCAAAATCATCTGAAACGCAAAGATATATAAAAATTTTTGAAATCGGAGCAACTTTTTTTTTCTCGAAAAAATTAGGATCACTATAGCTCACACTACTATAGTATAGTAGTAGTGTGAGCTAATAAATTAAAGCTTTAAAAAAGGACGTATTTTCCTATTTCCGAAATCAGGGCTATCCAACTTTAAGTGGCCCTAGGACTGCTTTAAAGAAAATTGCGGTATTAGGAGGCACGACATAAAAAAAGTTTTCCTGTTGCAAGCCCGTTTTTTTTGTAAATTTATTTTATTTTATAGATTTTCTTACTAATGATTTTGGAAAAGCTAGTAGTTTTGCATTAGGTAGAACAGATTCTACACTTATTCTTACTGCCTCTTTGCCTAGCTTATTTTACAACATGCTGCATAAAGAGTATAGGGCTGATATCTTTAGAAAGACTAATACGAAAAACAGATATTTGCCCTTTAAAAGCGGCCCACGGGCCTCATTTTGGACAACCCTGTCTTAAATTATATAAATGCTCTATAATATTCTTTGTCCCAGTACCTATGCAGCCTGCATCGCAAAACAGAACAAAACTCGCCATAAAATATATATATTTTGGATAGCTTGAAATTTTTATAGCACGAACCCCCGTCGAGGGGACTAATGGATAGATTTTTGAAATTTTTACACGGTTGTAATGATATTCAAGAGAGCTTCAAAACAAGGCATCACTAAGACCCACTTTCCCTATTCAAAATATAGAGGTAAAGTATACCCCTCGACGGGGGTTCGTGCTACAAAAATTTCAAGATAGCTAAACAGTGCCCCCCTTGCAAACAAAATCGACGTGTCCGAGCGTTCCTCTAAATTCGCACTCTAAATACCCAAAAAGGCCTCTGTTTCGATGTTCGTAAAACACCGTGTATATAAAAAACCGTTAACAAATTATTAATAATTAGAACGTAAACACTTTTTCCTCATTTTCTCAAAATGAGTTTATATGGATAAGGCGAGTTTTGATATGGAACGCCTCAATAGTTCGTTCTTAAATTACCTTTTTGGTTAGCCTGAACTTGGGGTTAAAGTTTGTCCAAATAGTTGTAAAATATCCTGTATAATTTATTTAAATTATCGCTCACCGAACCGACACTCATTCAAAACCCCTTAAATCACGCAAAACAATTCAAAATTGAATGCAGTTTAATGCATCAATACTGGCATAAAATTAGTACGGGCCACTGCGTGCCAAACCCCGTAAGTTGCAACAATACCGGCATATTTTTAGTGCCCTTGACTATACTCAGGGATGCTTCGTTGTGACACATCTAAAAAGTAGTCACGATTTGTTTCAGCAATAGTGGCACATTTTGAGTTGTGCCACTATAACTTTGTGTTTTTGGCCGGTAAGCGTTATATTTATCACTCCAGTTACGACCGTGAACTGAAAAAATTAAATTTAATAAATCGTGTGTTTTTGAAGTGTAAACTTCTTTAGGCGCGTTTAGCAGTTTTTGTGGGTAGTGAATTGAACTGAGCCGTCAGGCTCGGCTATGTAACGCTCATTTGCGTGAAATCGGCTCGAGTGGACTAACTGTGAGAAACATTCAGCGAGCGATATGATGATGCAGATGAAGGCCAGTACACAGAAGAGTTCGGTTCGGTCCGCTTTGCAGAATATGTTATGGGCCAGTATTATTAATTTCGCCTTGTTGAAGTTTACACTTCTGCCGTGTGGTCTTAAGCACACACAATTTTTTTTTGTTGTATCCTGTTTTTAAAAAAAAACTAAGCTCTAGAAAAAGAAATTACACTATATTTTGTTGTAGGCAGTTAAGTTTTCTTTTTGTCAATGTATAACTTGGACTAATAAAAAGTACTGTTAACATTCCACTGGCATCCGTAAGTTGAGGGTTATTTTCTAAATTGGCTAAAATCTTCTGACTCATATTACTCATACAATAATTTTTAAAATACTGGACATACAAAACCAAAAAATTTTTTTACTTTTACTTACGGACGCAGCTGGAGTAGAAAACATATAATAATCCCAAATAAATTATACATTATTTTATTTAGTTGTTTTTGAGAAATATAGCAAAATAATAAAATGGTCGGTAGTGTTCAAAAGGAGGGTACTCCTTTTGTTTAATCACCCCGTAATTCTGGTAACAAAATGCACGTGTATTCTTAATTCAGTTTTAAACCACAGATTTCTAAGGTAACTGATAATGGATGCTGCGAAACTAATCATCAGCTACCTTAAGGTTAACATGATCAATCACCACCCTCTATAATAAGGGTGGTGAATCGGTGTTTAAACTGTGAATCGTTTTGAAATTTGTGACTGAAAGATTATCGCTTATTTTTTAATTAAATTCTAATTTAATTTCTATTTGGAATAGGTATTTGAAAAAGTTTCTGTTTCAAAATGATTTATGTAGTGAAAAACCAACAATCTACAATGTATTTCGAGCTGTTAAGTGAATCTAAGCTACGCAATCTGTATAGGTAAAAATTATGATTTAAATAGGATTAGGCAATTTTTATATTATTTTTTGTAAATTGAAGTTTTAAATATTAATACCTAAGCATAAAGACTTAATAAAAGTTAAATTAAGATTATTTGTAGTTTCCACAAACGAACTTTAGCTCGACTCATATTAATGTAGGTACTTACTTATTTCTTTGTTATAATAATAGTATATAAGCATTTATATTTTTTGTTTAGAGTAAAATAAAACACTCATACGAAAATCTCACACTTTTTATGATTGACACATATATCTTTTAAAAAGTGTAAAGAAGTTCCCAACTGATTTAACTGCAAAAGCTTTCGGAATTTCAACAAGAACTGTACTGAGGACAAAAGACATACAGACTCTTTCTGAGTGAATTAAAAAAAAATATTTCAGACAATATATAAACTATAAAAAGCTATTACTCTAATGTTGTACTAGAAATTGAACACCTCATAGGATTAACTTTAAATCATATCATTAAAGTTATTGTATAAAGCTTTAAGAATAATTGATTGTATGGTTCTGTAAACCTATTTAAATGAAATAAAATAAACTAACCAAAACACTATAAATCTAAAATCTAACTAAAAAAAGTTATTTTCATCGCCCAAAAAACTTCAAATAAACTGCTTTCGTCAGTTATTACGAGAGGAACGACATCAATTGCTGCTTCATTTTCCGAGTCTTCCAAAATTAGTTTGTTGTAATGCATCATCAACTTTGCCAATGGTTTCTATCTTTTTAAAGAATGGGTTCACAAACTTTTTGAATTAGTTTTCTAAAAGGAGAGAGTCTTCATATTTTTTGTCATTATTACTCTTTTTCTTAAAATTTCGCTCTGCAGTTACTACAGCGAAGACTGAAGATCGAAAGAAGCGTGGCATTTTCTTGTCCATTTTTCTAAGGATATGTTGATACTTTTAAAATATCTACTTTACAAAATATTTTGACTACTTGTCAGAAATTTTTTGTTTACTTTCATTATCAATTTTTACTTTGATAGACAAACAGGCTTGCAACTGCCAACTGCAATCTGGGGCCAACAATGATTTTCTGTCTTCTTTATAGCAGAAAAATAAAAATGATAGCAAAGAGACTTGTGGTATTGCAAGGACTATAGTCCCAATCACGTTTTATCGTTTTATAGGTTTTTCAAAGTTCTTAACATTTTGCCGCTCTACACATTTTCTCGAAAAATAAATGATTTTTGAATGAAAGGCCAAGTAGAGAAAAAAACATTTTTGAAAACAAAAAACGAAAAATCTCATTTTTGTTTTGTGAACAGTTGTGATTTAATTTTTCATTTTATAATGAGGGAAAAGTTTTTTAGCAAATCCCATGGTCAGATTTTAAATTCACTTTTGTGTGTAGTGCCTTGGCGAATAAATATGTCGCGACGAATAGCGGCTAGAGACCCTGTATGTACGACATATTTAAAAAAATATAGGGCCTCTAATAGGGACTGACGAATACAAAGGAAAGCGTATCTTTAAAAATTAAAATCCAATAGAATTTTAAAATATTATCTATTAGTAAATAATTAAACACTAAATTTTAGATCAGTCTATGATAACATTCGCGGGTAATAATTTACTTTTATAAAAAATTTAAACTTTTTTTATAGCGTCGCCTGAACAAAATGGTTCACGCTCCTCAAATCCAAAGCGCAAAGCTACCAAACAATAAAAACATTTTTATTAATTAACTTTAGGCATAGTTGTGTATTTTTACTAGAATTAAGAGTTAAACTTGCAAAATAAGATTTTCTTAATTTCGTGTTTTATTAAATGTAAATTTCATATTTTTGTAACAAATAGTATTTTTTGTGCCTACTTTGGCATGCAAGGACCCGAGTAGGATTTTATCTGCTTTTGGCTGCTTTCTTTACAGCTTCTTGTCTAAAAAGAAAAAGTTTTACATTCAAAATGGGACTATTTTGTTTAAGTCTTTTAGTAGAAGCTCTAGAAAATGTATTGGGCTTGTGCTCTGTATTATCTAAACAAAAAGGAATTTAATTGGTCATCAAATCCTCAAAAGATGGGTAGTAGTAGCTCCTATACTACCAGGGAGTTTTGGCCTTGTTGGACACTCCTCAGTACGATAATAACCAATGTGAAGGGATAATGAATGATGATGATGAAACGTGGATATTTACTAAAAATGGACCAACTGCCGAATCGCAGTATTAGTCACGGTAGCCTCCGGTTCGAGGAAAAAATTGACGTCGCTTCGAAGACAGATATAATCAGTCTCAGCAAATATCTCAAGCCTAGAGTTACAAAATAAATTAAATTAAAAAGGATATTACGAGAAGATAGTCAAAAGACCAAAGGGGATTTATTTGTAAAAATTACTGCATCTTTAACAATGAAAAATGTTTAATTCAGAATTGTTTTAAAAACAATTTCGATGATGAAGAAAACGTGTGTATACATAATGTAAATTATTTTCTTAAAATGCACTTTCAACAGAACAACTGAGTTTCGTAATAAAAATATTTACAAAATAAAAAAGTTTAAACAAAAAGATATAGTACAATAAATTTAGCTCGAAAAGGCAGTTAATTTGGAAAAAATAGTAACACTAACTTTTTTAAGAAATTGATTAGTCATAAAAAAGTTTTTAAAAAAATTGTCTACTTTTCCGCCTTTTACTGTTTTTGAAAAATCCAAGTTTTTAATTTTGATTTTATGCGTAAACGGTACATCACCGAGAAAAATTTTCTTAACAAAAAATGTTTAGGCCAATATTCTCTACAATTTCTCTTTTTTAGGTTACATGTCTACAACCACATTTGTCGAAGATAGAGGGAGCCAAAGTTGGCACAAATATTTTTTTTGCATTTCACGTGAACATCTTATATTAATATAGTTTTCCTGTAACATTTATCGTTTTTGCGTAAAATGCAAAAAGAAAACAATTCTTAACAACTTTAGCGCTCTCTATCTTCTAAACATGTTGTTTTAGACCTATGATTTATAAAGACAGATTGTAGAGAATCGCGTGCTAAACATTTCTCGTAGAGAAAGATTTTCGATATCGTTTTCGTGTAAAATGCAAAAAGAATATTTTTGCCAATTTTGGCTCCTTTTAACTTCTACACATTATAGAGAATTGTCTCCTAAACATTTTTTGTGAACAAACTTTTTCTCTGTGACATACCGTTTTCAGGTAAAATCAAATCCAAAAATGTTTAAGGGTGGAGAAAAATTATTATTAAGCTTTTCTTATGACTTGCAATCGATCTGCAAAAAAAGTTGCATTACTATTTTTTTCCAATTAATTTACTGTCCTAATCTCTAAAAGCTAAGAAATTATCGTCTCCTAGCTTTGACAGTCAAAAATGCCAACAATTCAAAAAGTGCAAGCAAATTTGTTGTTAGTCTCAATCTGTACACTACAAGTTCTAGCAAGTGGGCAAGAATTGAAGGATCCCGCAAGTAGTCAAGGCATAAAAAATTACTTGCCAGTGGCCCAGAGGCTTGTAATTGATTCGAGTTGTTGGCACTTTAAATACCTATATCATTATAATATCTGCAGTTTAGCAACTTTAGTAATATGTAATAGTCTTTTTAAGCGCTCATTATATCTTGCTATCTGAGTCTAAATTAGTCTTAATAGAATATCAATGCAATTGATGCATAAATTAAAGCACCACTCTGACCCCCATTTGCAAGTATTCCTACTAAGATCTTTAAATAACACCAACATTTCTTGAATATGCACGTTTAACTAACGTTTATAACAAGAATCTAGGCAAAAATATTCACTGTAAAAAAACTTGAAGTTTCGTTGTCCCTCCAACCCAATTAAAAAGGGGTAAATAATTAAGCGACACAAAAAATACTCTGCCAATCTATGGGCACCTAAGCTCACACTAGCTACTATAGTTATAGTGTACGTGTGAGCTAATATAACTAAAAACTGAAATATATTTTATTGAACTGCAGACTCAATTACCTTTCGTTTGATACCACACAAGCCATGTTTTGACTTAAACTTTAATTTTTCAAATCTACCCCCACCTTTTTTTAAAACTAAAATGTATTTTGTTTAACTCCAGACTCAATTACCTTTCGTTTGATATCACACACGCCATATTTCCACATAAACACAAATTTTTTAAATTTACCCCCACCCTTTTTTTTTAAGTTAAATTTATTTTATTTAACTCCAGACGCAATTACCTTTCGTTTGATATCACACACGCCATATTTTTACATGAACTCTAATTTTTAAAATATACCCCCACCCTTTTATTTGGCTTGTGTTTGGTGGATTTTGTTCATTTTTAAATGGGACCATCTCGACCCAAAACCCAGCGTAGGTACCAAATTTCATTAAAATCGGGCAAGCGGTTTTTGAGTTATGCGCGTTGGTCGTTACAGACAGACATACAGACAGACAGACAGACGGCGCAACAAAAAAGTTTCAAAATCATCTGAAACGCAAAGATATATAAAAATTTTTGAAATCGGAGCAACTTTTTTTTTCTCGAAAAAATTAGGATCACTATAGCTCACACTACTATAGTATAGTAGTAGTGTGAGCTAATAAATTAAAGCTTTAAAAAAGGACGTATTTTCCTATTTCCGAAATCAGGGCTATCCAACTTTAAGTGGCCCTAGGGCTGCTTTAAAGAAAATTGCGGTATTAGGAGGCACGACATAAAAAAAAGTTTTCCTGTTGCAAGCCCGTTTTTTTTGTAATTTTATTTTATTTTATAGATTTTCTTACTAATGATTTTGGAAAAGCTAGTAGTTTTGTATTAGGTAGAACAGATTCTACACTTATTCTTACTGCCTCTTTGCCTAGCTTATTTTACAACATGCTGCATAAAGAGTATAGGGCTGATATCTTTAGAAAGGCTAATACGAAAAACAGATATTTGCCCTTTAAAAGCGGCCCACGGGCCTCATTTTGGACAACCCTGTCTTAAATTATATAAATTAAAAAACATATATTTTTTATTAAATACCCCTCAAACTTAACGAATTACCTCTTAGCTTTTACTTAGCAATAATTGGGCGCTTTCTTTCGCTTAAAAAAAGACTTTAAAAAATAGTTTATTTGACTTTCAGCAGTTTGTTGACGACGTCCACGACATCTTTGGCTTGAGGTATGGCGGCAATTTCTAGGGATTTGGTGTAAGGCATTAGAACATCGGCACCTGCAGAAATATGTAAACTTAAGCTGTGTTATTTACGCTTTAAAATACAGGATTCGCTACAGAAAACGTTTTTCGAACGGCTAGGATGCGGGTATGCCCGGAGAGCCTTGGGCACTGTTAACATACATATGTCGGTTACCCGATGAATAAATATTTTGGCCACAAACATTGTATAGAATTTTAATTATTAAATGTAATTTTTTTTTATTTTGCCATGTTGAGGAGACGATTATGGAGTTTATTTACATATTACAGTGAATATTGAAATATAAGATCAAAATCCTGCAGGGGCTTGTGTGTGTGTCTTTCTGTTTATGCAGATGTAGAGTTTTTTCTGTTAGAATCCTACCAATCGGAGAGTGTTTGCTATGTTTAGTAAAAATCAGTTTATCAGGCTATAAACGCGGGTATTTTTTAACAAAACAACTTACCCGTCACTCTCATAGCGGGTTGGTCCAAATTGAAGAACACCTCGCTTTCCATGATTTGTGCCAATATTTCCGCACCAATACCGCACGTGGGCCAGCCTTGTTCTACTGAGACTAGGTGATTTGTTTTTTGTACCTGTTCAAAAAAATACCTTAATTATTAATTGGTCTTAATATGGGTACGGGTAGACCCTCAGAGTAATAACATATAAAGAGAAGTAGTAGCCCCGGTTTCGGCGGTCATTCATTCATTTGTTGGTAAACAATGTAGCTTTTCCGCTGTTGCCGCCTCCTCTGCCTCTGTAAAATTTTATAAATAAGTAAGGTTCAACTTCTTACTTTACCAAAATATATAGTGCTTTGAGTTGGTTAGGCTATTCAAACCGTGCGATAATTTGTCATGCGCTTATTAGCCCGCGTCGCGTCGTTTTATGCTGTGTATTTCTTATTACAATCTGCGATAAAAACTCATTTAGACAACATAATTTATGAACGGCCCCTTTTCCCACAATTTTTTCAGGACGTGGCAACAGGTCTATGACATCATATTACGGATTTCGTGTTAGCAGCAATCCTTTTTCCTATAGTGTTTGCCCGCAGTTAGAAAAACGATAACTGCAATGGACTGTATATATTTTAATTAATGAAAGCGCGAACAAACATAAATATATTGATAGGAAATTACGAAATAATTAAAAGGTCCATAGGTTAATTGTGGGTACCACACAACGGAAATCAGAGACAAAGCACTCACCAGTTTGCAGCCAATTTCTCCACTTCCAAAGGGCCCCTATCTGGATCTAATGATGTCACCACGTAGCTGAAGGGCTGAAGTTTCTAGTTCTATGCTTCAGTACACCAAAACCGAGCACTTTCAAGTGTAGAAATTTGAAATAGTTGGAGAAAGTAAATTAACACGCCATTTCTCGAGGCGGTCGAAAAAGGATCTCACTAATTCTTGGTGCTCCGTCCGTCATTTAATTGTGCGGTTTTAAAATTTACAAACACCGCGAAATTTAGCGGGAGCTAACATAACTGCCCTCCAAAACACACAATTTTAGAATATCAGCCGGACAGATATAGATAAAAAAAATGATCGACCGATAAGTATAAATGAATGAAAAACAGATAAGTAGCGTAAGTTTATTTAGAGATAACGAAAACCCGAAAAAGTCAAAACACAAACAAAATTAAAAAAAAATAATAAAGAATTACCTATTGTAATAATTGACTTCAATAGGTAGAAAAAATTAAAATTACTTTAATTCGGCAAGAGGCACAGTTTTACAACTGGCCGCTTGTAAACACCGGTAGCCGTTTGTACCGTCGCAACACGCACCTGACCGTCTCCGCCGGGATGCAGTTCGGTGACCCGACCGACTGGCCATTTCAAAGGTGACTGAATGTGATCACTAGTTGTGATAACCAAATCATTTAATTTGATATTTGGGGACGAATCAGCCCACTTGTGTCGCTGTTGTAGCGTATGCAAATACTCTACAGAATACCTTTTCCAAAAATCATTATGTAGGTTTTGGATTAGTTGCCATCTCGAGAGCCGATTTAGGGGAACCTCGGACAAATCTGACTCCGGAATTTCTGAATTAAGGGGTTCAAGGGTCAAAAAATGCCCAGGGGTAAGAGGTTGAAGATCGTGTGGGTCTGAAGAGGCAGGAGATAAAGGGCGACTATTAAGTACGGCTTCTATGCGACATGTAAGGGTGGACATTTCCATGATAGACAACTTCTGGTCGCCGACAACTCGAACAAAGTGAGTTTTAAAACTTTTGACGCCAGCTTCTGCCAGGCCATTGAAATGTGGACTGAGAGGAGGTCCCAGATGCCAACGAATAGAAAGTCTGGTGGACGCACTTCTTGCGTAATCAAGTAATTGGTTACGAAACCCTATAAAATGACTGCCTTGATCTGACCAGCATTGCGTCACGCTTCCACGTCTGGAAATGAATCGATGGAAGAATGCACCTACGAACCCTTCGGTGGACAGTTCCATGGTTAATTCCAAATGCACGCAATGTGTGGCCGTACAGACAAACACACAGACATACGATTTGAAAGCTTTACAACCACGGTAACGATGAGGAATCACAAAGAAAGGTCCACAAAAGTCGATAGCTACACTCGAAAAAGGTTTAAGTTGATTGATTCGATGAGCGGGAAGTGAACTCATTATGGGCGGTCTATAGGGTTTAGGGTTGATTCTAAAACATTTGCAAACACTTGGATATGGTTCTTTGAATTGCCCGTCTGGCAGATAATATCCAAAATTGCTGTAAAAGCAGATTATGTAATGTTTTAAACCCAGGATGAAGGTATTGTCGATGAGTGGACTCGATAAGAAGAGTAGTTAAACGATGGTTACTCGAAAGTAAGATGGGGTGTTTTGCAGAATAAGACAAAAGGTCAGATTTTTGTAATCTGCCACCGACTCTAATGATATTATTTTCATCAAGAAAAGGTGAAAGTTTTCGAAAAGGTTTCGGTATTGGTTTATCCTTAGATAACGCGGAAAAAAGCTCAGAAAAACAAGAACCTTGAACGCGTTTGATAAGAAGGTATAACGCACTTTGCATCTCACCGGTGGTAGGAAAAACAATATTCTCAAAAATAACTTTTTGGTCCGGCGGCTTAGTGGGTTTTTGATAGGAATGGTTTTGAAAAAGGTTAACTATTCGAAGGACATAACAAATGATACGTTGAATTTTTGATATAGATGAATATTTGATAAGAAGCTGATCTAAGAAGTTAACGTCAATTATCGCATTGCAACAGACCTTTGGCTTTTCCTCCAGATTAATATCTCCGAAATCAATCGGCATTTTTGATTTATGAAAATCGGGCCATTCGTTTTCGGGGGACCACAAAAACGACGGTGCGTTCCACCACATGTCATGTGACATGAGCTGTGAAGGGGTGGCCCCTCGTGACGCAATATCGGCTGCATTTAAAGCAGAAGGAATGTAGCGCCACGAGTTTGAGGGAATGATTTCTTGGATTCTACTGACTCGATTTCCAACAAAGGTTTGCCAGCGATTAGGAGGGGATGAAAGCCAGTGCAATACGACTTGCGAAAAGTTATTTTTCCTTCATAGCTAGATAAAACTAAGTCAATTAATTCGCTTAAAAGAAATGCGCCTAGGAGTTCTAGCCTAGCCAAAGTTTGTGACTTTATAGGCGCGACCCTAGATTTTGCAGATATGAGAGAAACAGATATATTATTTTCCTCTTCTACACGAAAATATACGACGCCTGCGTAGCCTCGAATTGAAGCGTCACAGAAGCCGATGATTTGACAGGTATTGGTTTTTGACAGTTTTGTCGGGGTAATTGAAAATTGGAAAGAAGCGGGAATTCAGAACGAAGTTTGTTCCAAGAGTCGATGATAGAAGAATCTGGTTCTTCGTCCCAGCCTATTTTTGATATCCACAACTGTTGCAAAATAAATTTGGCTTGTAGCAACAAGGGACAAAGAAAACCTAAGGGATCGAAGATTGTTCCTATGATAGATAAAATAGAACGTTTAGTTGGGGGTTTGTCCTTCATTCGGCATTGATAAGAAAAAATGTCGTTTTTTGGATGCCATTGAAGGCCTAAAACTTTGATATAGTGTGGTTCATCCTTGTCAAAAGCGAGAGGCATTTGACGATCGGATTCTGGCAATGTTGCCAATAACTCAGGACAATTGCTTGCCCATTTTTTAAGTTCAAATCCTCCCGACTTTAACAAATCATTGAGCTCCCTCTGTAGGGAAACGGCTTCAGAAAGCGAAGGACTAGTTCCCAAGATATCGTCGAAGTAGATTGACGTTTTTAGAACAGTACTAGCCATAGGAAAACGTTCCTTTTCTCTCTCTGCCAGCTCATTTAAGGTACGCATGGCTAGAAAAGGTGAGCATGTCATGCCAAAAGTGACAGTAGAAAGTTCCCACACTGAAAGTGGGTCCTGTGGAGAAAACCTCCACAATATCCTTTGATAAGGACGGTGATAAGGACTTGACGGAACATCTGTTTGATATCAGCAATGTAGGCAATAGGATTAAGACGAAACGTAAGGAGTAAAGAAGCAATATCTTTTTGAAGTTTCGGTCCCGATAACAACGTCCCAACTAACATTTATAGTAGCGGCTACATGTTCTTATAGTAGAAATGTGGTGATCCCAACCAAAATTTGTTACTTTTTAGTTCTAACTACTAGTTAGTATCAGGAAATAGTAGATGTTTCGTAAAAACGACCCTCTAAACTACTTCTTAGGATTGTTTCTTGATAGTCGATTCTGATAGTCTTCTCTACCACAATAGGGCGTTGCTAAAGTTTTACTTTTTTTTTAGTCGTTATTTCGTAGTTGCCCTGACTTTTATATCCTACTTAATTACCACTAGAAAGTTAAGCTTCATTGGAGTCCCAAACAAGTGTATCCGACAACTACATTATAACTTTAATTTTTACCACAAAAGTTTGTGTCATCATAGTAACATCTGATGTAACAATGTAGACAAAATAACTTTGTGGATCAACTTTAAAGCCGCAACTACTTTGACTTTTTTTTAATGTCGATCTTTTAAAGTAATCTCTCCTTCCTGTTTCTACTTTGAAAACGTAGACTTTTTGAAGTCGCATCTTTGTCGTACACATTCTTAACCCTACTTTTTGTGGCTCCTTTTATAATATGGGAATATTAGGAATAGTTTTGCAAATATTTTTTTAACTACCTTGAGCAGTCCATTTTTTCGAGCTCATTGCTTGACCATTTTGCAAAACAATCAAAATGCAAAATATTGATCCAAAGTATCGAGTAACGCACACCGGTTTTTTGCAATATATATAATGCATGTTATACAAAAAACTTTGCGTCGCACTCGAATTTTGATCCTCTGCTCGTAAATTCTCACACTTTTGGATAAGATAGTACATATTATAACCATAACCAAACAAAAAAACTAAGCGAGTCTGTTTACTGTTGTGTCCACCATATTGTGTAACAATTCTACCAAAAAGAAACGATTATATTATTTGCAACTACATCGCAACTTTTATGCCATTACGGAAAAAAACAGCCTCTACGACGTATTAGATACCTGGCTACGACGTAGTAGTGTAGTTGTTACTACAGTGACTTTAAACACTTGGCCAAGTAGGTATAACCAGAAATTGGTTCCCCACTTAGGGAATTATAACGTCGCTGTATGGTATACTGAGACGTAGCGGGAGTACGTTGCGGTTACTTTTAAGAAATTCTTTCTAGTTGGGGTTTCGTCGTTACAACTTTAAATGTTTGTTGGGGTGTCATTGAGACTAATATTTTTTGGGGTGACTGCCGAACAATCCCAGACTACCCTGAATTTTGTACTTAAGCTTTCCGACTTTAGTACGCAATGATGTGCTAAAAAACATGATACGTCGACCTTTGGTTGACTAGATAAAACTAAACTCATATGATTAGAATCGATATAGTCTTGCATGAAACTTGAATAGGCAGTGTACAGATCAGGATTTTTGATTAATCTATTTTCTAGAAGTAAAAATCTACGATAAGCTTGCGGATAAGTATTTCCTAGGTCAGGGTTTATTTTATCTTTAAACGGAAGATCTACCATGAATCTACCGCTCGGTTGCCGTACTACACTCGCAGTAAAAATTGATTCTGCTTGTTTTTCTTCCTTTGATAAGATTTGTTTTTTAGGCAAATGTTCGATTTCCCAAAACCTAGGGAGAATGACCTCTAAAGGAGGTGAATGACTCGTTAAAAAGCAACTGGTTCGTTCCGTAAGACTACCTACTTCGTCAACTTTTCCCATGACGACCCAGCCAAAGATAGTTTCAAGGGCTGAAGGTTGCCCTATTTGTCCAAGAACCCTGCCCTCCTTGAATATCTGTGCGAATAGCTCGCAACCAATAACTAGGTCCACAGGTCTAGATTTGAAATAAGATGGGTCGGCAAGTTTAAGGTTTTCCAAGTGTTTCCACTGATTATCGTTCAAAGTGAATGTAGGCATATTGGAACATAATTGTGGAACGACAATTGCTTCGAAATTAAGTAAAGGAGTGACCTGTCCTTGTGTCTTAATGTGACATTGAACGAGCCCTTTGGAAGTAAAAGAAGACATCTGATTTAATCCCAATATTTCAGTGGTGTAACTTCGCCTAGGAAGATTAAGACGCTGAATACACTTTTCACTGATGAATCCTGTCTGTGATCCAGAATCAAACAGTGCCCTTACAGGTTGAAAATTTCCGCAACCGTCCATAACATCTATTATGGCGGTGCATAAAAGAAAGGTACCTGAAGGTCCTGAGGTATTTAATGACACATGAAGATTATTGACCGGTGGTGTGTGAATGACAGGACTAGTATCTTGGCTTCCAGACTCTTGATTAGTTTCTAAGATATGAGTTAAAGTGTGGTGCCTTTTACTATTGCAAGTCCTGCATGAATATTTTGATTTGCACGTATCTACCCCATGCAAGGGATGAAAACACGCTAGACATAATTTTTTCTGCTTGACGAAAGATAGGCGATCGATAGGTGAGAGATCAAGAAATGTTTGACATTTCGAAAGCACGTGACCTTGATTACACCGGAAACATTTTATTCCCGTACTTGAATTAGTTGAGGTGCCAGCCAGTCCTATAAAAGGCGAATTGGATTGGAAAACTGATTTTGCATAGAATTTGAATTTTGATAGGTAGACTTTTGCCCAAACTGATTTTGCATAGAATTTGATTTTTGATAGGTAGGCACCTTTTTGGGTGCTGTTGATTGAGGAAGTGATTCCAAAACTTTACATCTTTTTTCTAGAAATTGAAAAAGTGACTGAAAAGTGGGAATTTCGATATTTGTAAATTTGAACGCGTCGGAATATCCAATTTTTCTAACAAAATGAAAAAAATAATAAAGTCCCAACTGTCAACGTCAAAGCTAAGTGATTTTAAAATTTCTAGGGATTCAGAAAAGGTGTCAATTAAATTACGCAATTCTTTAGCTGACTCGTTTTTTAAGGTGGAGTTCATAATTGTGCTTAAAGCATCATTTGCGAGGTCTCGCTTGTTTTGATATCTATTGACTAATTTGTCGTAAGCAATTTTATAATTTTGATCAGATAAGCTAATCCCTGATATCAATTTTAAAGGCTCATCCTCGAGATATGAAAATAAATATTAAAGTTTTCGAACGTTACTTAGACTTTGATTTTGATCTATAATGTTATTAAAAAGATCGAAAAAGCTTGGCCATAATTTTTTATCACCTCGAAATATGGGAATACCTAACTCTTTGAGTTTTGGAGTTTCGTTTTGTCGAACATATGATCCCGAAAAGGATGGGGCCTCAACCGGAAATATTTTTGAGTAAACCCCCTTACACGCATAAAAATATTTACGAGCTTCTGAAAGGATCGCATCCTGCGTTTTAAACTCCTCGTCGTCCGAGTCGTCTATCAACATAATGACATCATTATGTGCCAGCATGCATTTATCGAAGGTTTCATCCAAATCAGAATACCTCACTTGAAACTCGTTTCTCGCTTTTTCGTCCGATGCCGCGGTCTGTGAAAACACATAACACTCGGTGATCGCAGATAAAAAACCCTTGCGTTTTTGCACGGCTTTTTTGACAGACATGATTTTACCTTTAAAATGACGAAATTGTCGGTAAATATACAATTAACGCTAAATTAATGCTTCTGAAATAGAAAAATGACGAACTGTCGAAAATATGGGTTCTACTACGTTATACCTCGCTCGTCAAAACGCCCTATATAACGATTTTTTTGTATGGAAATGATTCTTTGGACTATTTTTAGTCGATTTAGATACGGGAAATTAAAAAAAAAAGTATGGTTTTTTTGAAAAATAATTTTTTAAAAAAACGTTACATAGTGATTTTCTTTGACTTGTTTTGGTTGAAAAAAATCAATTTCTATCACTGCGTCGTCAAATTTTCGACATAAATTTGTAAATTAGCTTAGGATTAATAATTTAACAATTTTAAATTCCTTACATACCTAGTTTTTCGTGTTTTTTCGCGGTTTTTTCACATAACTTTGAAAATTTGTACAGTTGACCTTCCCACAGATGTTTTGACACATTGAGAGAAATTTTTTGCTGGGCCGACTGTTTGCAGGTCATTCGGCCATATCAAATTTCCCAAATCGATTTGCTTACGCTGACTTACCCTCAGATGCACCGTAAGCACTTAAGCGCGATCATGGGTTTAATCGCGATTAAGTCCTTGTTGCTCACATACAAAACAACAAAGATTGAGAATGGATTAGCAAAGCCTTGTTACGGGGCATCTGAGGGTTAATGGCTCAAATTATAGGAAATTATTTATTTAGAACTATTCACCAAGAATCGGCGCAGCCGATTCTTGCTTATTGCTTGTGCGGTACGGTTCGGTTCGGTTCGGTTTCGTTCAGTTCGGTTCGGTTCGGTTCAGTTCGGTACGGTTTGGTTTGGTTCAGTTCGGTTCGGTTCGGTTTGGTTCGGTTAGGTTCGGTTTGCCTCAGTTAAGTTCGGTTTGACTTGTTCTTAGGTAAGGTTTGTTGTGTCTTAAAGTAATTCAGCAGGAGTCGGCGCAGCCGACTCCTGCTGAATTACTTTAAGACACAACAAACCTTACCTAAGCCCGACCCGAACCAAACCAAACCGAACTGCTGAATTACCGTTTTTGTGGTTTACTTTATGTAAGGTCAGCTTAGGCTGATTAGAATGTTCGGTTGTGCTGATTTTTACATCATTTTTATGATAAATCACAAACTATAAAGCTTTCTGCATCATTTTTTCCATTATAAATACTCAATAGACGATTTTGGACGATTTTACAGAGTCGAAAATGCGCGACCAATTAAATGGTTGGAGCCAGATGTCAGGTAGAACGTTAGATTTAAAAAATATGGTGTACCCATATTTCTATGCGTAAATACATTTCTAAAAACACAATTACCTTTTTTCGTCCCTTGCCAGACAGTTGGTCACCTTATTTTGGCTAATTGACCATGTAGATCAAGTTCAGTGGATTGTGAGCCGCCCGTTTTTATCTCGACATCACAAACGTCAAATAACCTCTTTCTATAGCAATTTGTGTAATTTTTTACTAATTTTTTAATTTTGAAATTTCTAAAAAAAATGTGAAAAATCCGCATTTTTTTTTCTTGAAAACGGTATAAAAAGACCTAAACTTATTATTTAAAAAAAAAACACGCATTTTCCAGCATCGAGGTATATCGTAGTAGACCCAAAATATGCACTAATTTATCGCAATTGATGAAAATTGTTTTAAATATCGAAATGATATGGAACACACCTAACACACTGAACATGTGCTTGTTTGTTTTGATTGCTTCGGTTTGTTTACTGAATGACCACGGTACGTTACCATAGCAGCGGACCGAAAAACAGGTGACCTGCGCCGCTACCGACGGTCGAGCGAAAATCTCTCTCGTTTCAATACTCGTTTCAAGGCCTTGATCTCGGCTTGTGAAAAAATGGCCGACTTATTAATACCGTCGTATGGAGTAAATTTTAAATAATTCGGTCGAAGGAACACTTATGTTTGCCCGCAGTTAGAAAAACGATAACTGCAATGGACTGTATATATTTTAATTAATGAAAGCGTGAACAAATAATTAAAAGGTCCATAGGTTAATTGTGGGTACCACACAACGGAAATCGGAGACAAAGCACTCACCAGTTTGCAGCCAATTTCTCCACTTCCAAGGGGCCCCTATCTGGATCTAATGATGTCACCACGTAGCTGAAGGGCTGAAGTTTCTAGTTCTATGCTTCAGTACACCAAAATCGAGCACTTTCAAGTGTAGAAATTTGAAATAGTTGGAGAAAGTAAATTAACACGCCATTTCTCGAGGCGGTCGAAAAAGGATCTCACTGATTCTTGGTGCGCATGTCCAAAAATGCGCGAAAATGCACTCCGTCCGTCATTCAATTGTGTGGTTTTAAAATTTACAAACACCGCGAAATTTAGCGGGAGCTAACATATAGTAGAGGACGATTAACTATTAGTCATTGTTCCAACAGTTTTAACCGGTATTAAGGATATTCTATTTTATTATTTTAAAATGCGGCTTTTCTGTTTGGAGAGTTGAAGCACTATTAACCATTTAAACGAAAATTTCATAGGATTGTTTTAATTTTCTCTAAGTATTTAGTAGTTTTGTAGTTTTTCTGTGTGAAACCACACCTTAAGGAAAACAAGCGTCTTGGAATTAAATAAATGGATCCATGACGGATCTGATACCTTCCTAGCCCATTAGCACACTCCACGTTATATCAACCTTGAAAACAGATTTTTGTAAATATCTCCGAAATGAAAGCTCCTACGAACTTTTTGGTTATAACATAATTTTTTTCAAAAAACGCGCGCTACTATATTCCGAAAACCGCATATTGATGCGACGTTCCATTAAAAAGTTAGAATTTTTTAAACTATTTAACTGTCAAAAAACTGTATTAGCATTCACGAATTTTGACTAAACAGCTCGTTGCAGTATCGAGTACTATTTTACCTGAAAATTTCATGTAAATCGGTTAAGCGGTTTAGGAGCTATCGCGTTACGGACAGATATACATACATACACACACAACACAGACAGACATCAAGACGATATTGCTAGGGTAGGTCAAAATACACCCAAATAACACATTTTCGGTGTTATCTCAAAAAAAATTTTTTGTCGAAAACAATACCTTCTCTAGCCGTTGCTGTGCCGGCTAGGAAGGTAAAAAGGGGGCGGGTCGACTGCACACCAAGTAGTATAAGTAGTAGCCTTTAGACTGGATTGTTTAGTTTACACTTGAAAACGGTTAGATCATGGTTAGATATACTTACTTACTAAAACGTCCTGTTTAAAATTAATCAACACAAAAACATTTCATGTAAAAAAGAGACAAGTACGCGAAAATGGCATTCCGTAAAAAGAATTGAGATAAAAGTAAGGCCAAGTTCTCCAATACAAATTTTATAATGAAAGATTTTTACTAGTTGGAAATGTTTTTCTAAACTTTGCTATTACAGCCAAACTTCTTTATGTTCAATTTAGCACTGTGCCTAAGAATCATTTACAGCCGTAATAGACAAGTTTAGAAAAACATTTCCAAACTAGTTAATTACTTTCATTTTGAAATTTTTATTGGAGAACTTGACTTGCCGCGTACTTGGCTTTTTTTACATGAAATGTTTTTGTTATGATTTCACTTCTTTTTTTAAAGGAATTTGATAATATTTAATTTTTAAAATAGTAAAATATGCGGAATATTGTTCAAAACTTTTGCAATGCCTTACTTAAAATTTTGAGGTCTTTTAATTTTTTCTCATGGTTTTATCATAGCTGCTATCAGCCTTCCAAAGCTCAGCTCTCTAGCGTTTCTGAAAATGGACAATGTTACTTTGGCATAACTTTACATGTATAGGGGAGGGAAGTAAATTAAAATGTAGGTGTTTTTAAATTTTTTCCTATAGTTTTATCATAGTTTCTATCAGTCTTCCAATGCTCAGCTCTCTAGCGTTTTTGGAAGTGGGTAATGTTACTTTTACATAACTTGACATTTATAGGGGAGGAGAGTAAATGAACATTTTTGGGGTTTTTAAATTTTTTCCCATGGTTTTATCATAGTTTCTATCAGCCTTCCAAAGCTCAGCTCTCTAGCGTTTCTGAAAGTGGGCAATGTTACTTTTATATAAATTTACATTAATAGGAGAGGGAAGTAAATTAAAATATTGGTGTTTTAAAATTTTTTCCAATAGTTTTATGATAGTGTCTTTCAGTCTTAAAAAGCTCAGCTCTCTAGCGTTTCTGAAAGTGGACAATGTTACTTTTGCATAACTTTACATGTATAGGGGAGGGAAGTAAATTAAAATTTTCGTGTTTTTAAATTTTTTCCTTTAGTTTTATCATAGTTCCCATCAGTTTTCCAATGTTGGGTAATGTTACTTTTACATAACTTGACATTTATAGGGGGGGGGGGGTAGTAAATGAAAATTTTTGGGGTTTTTTAATTTTTCCCATGGTTTTATCATAGTTTCTATCAGCCTTCCAAAGCTCAGCTCTCTAGCGTTTCTGGAAGTGGGCTATGTTACTTTTATATAAATTTACATTTATAGGAGAGGGAAGTAAATTAAAATTTTGGTGTTTTAAAATTTTTTCCTATAGTTTTATCATAGTGTCTTTCAGTCTTAAAAAGTTCAGCTCTCTAGCGTTTCTGGAAGTGGGCAGTGTTACTTTTACATAACTTTACATTTATATGGCAGGGAAGTAAATTAGAATTTTGGGGTGTTTTTCCTATAGTTTTATCATAGTTCCTATCAGGTTGCCAAAGCTCAGCTCTCTAGCATTTCTAGAAGTGGGTAATGTTACTTTTAAATTATTTTACATGTATAGGGGAGGGGAGTAAATTAGAAATTTGGGGCTTTTTGATTTTTTCCAGGGGTTTGGTCATAATTTCTATCAGTCGGCCAAATTTCAGCTTCATAGCAGGTCTGGAAGTACAGTAGAATTTTGATGATCTATACATGAGTGAGTGAGTCAGTGAATGAGTGGCAATTTCGACGTTTTTTTAAATTTCGTAACTACTTTACTACTTTATAGCAGTCCATGAAACTTGGAGGGGTTGTTAACTCTATGAAGTTCTACGACTGTGCAAAGTATGAGATTCGTAGCTCTTTCCGAAGTAGAGTTTTAGATAGGTCAAATATGGGCTGAAATGTTTCAAGAAAAGATGGTACGGCAGCGCGAACTTGGCGAGGCACTGCCCTGCCCTCAGATAAAGACAATGGAAGTCCAAAGTTTTATTTCTACTCAATCATTGTCTACGAGTTTCAAACAAAAGATTATTTTTTCACTTATATAATGGCAACAAGTTTAATTAGGTGGGTCCTCAAGTCGTAAACGTTCCTAAGCTCTAAGGTCGACACTGACAGTCACATGTGTTTGTATTAAAGCAGTGTTGTCTTGGCCGTGGGACTCGGTATATTGAATTTTTGGTGTTTTTTTTTGTGTGCTGAGTTTTATTTTTGTAAAAAAGAACTTAGTTGGACGTAAAAATAAACAAGAAGTGCTATGTTTCTGAAAATACTATGAAAATTCAGCCCAGTGTGGTTTTTTCGAGGTGATTCCAGTGACGCTAAAGCTATGTTGCCATCGCCGGGGATTCTGCAAATCTAAGTTTTCAGGAATGATCGCCACGAATAGGGAAAATTTACACGGGGCCGCGGTTGACTTCTTCTCTTTATATTATTATTACTCTAAGGGTGGACCTTATAAGATGTCTATCAGGGGAAATAAATCGACCTCTGCCTTCCGTAGATTTCAGGTACTCTCTGACCCGGAGGGTTAGCATCTGTCTAGGGTCCCTTTCCCAACGATATGGGAGAAGACCACGCCGGTATGAAAGGCGGAGAAGAAGGACCTCGGTACGGCGAACATAGCGTAGGTGGCAACCCTTCTTTTTGGGGAAAATAGAAAAAAAAACACAGCAGCGTCTGACTGATAATGAGCGGCTGCAAACAGCGTCTGTCCCAGATTGGGCGGCTGAATATAAACAAAAACATGCCTGGCAAGCGTGGCGTTTTAATGCCAATACCCCCGAATGGGAAAAATCATGGCGAATTTGAAAACAAAAGGAATTGGTCCCTAGGTGGGAAGAAAACTCTCCGAATCCCACACCTCTATGGTCTGCCTCACAGAATCTGGGGGAGGCGCAAATTCGCTTATGAGAAAAAACATCCAACGAACAAAAACAAAACAAAAACTAGTAAAACTAACAATAGGAACATATAACATTAGGTCAATGAACACCGACGAAAAAATAGATGAACTGGAAGAACTGAGAAGGATAAAATGTTGACATTGTTGGCCTGTCAGAAACCCGACGAATATCAGAAAATCGGATAAAACTGAACTCCGGTAATCTACTATATCATAAAGGTAATAAAGATAATAGCAACTTCGGAGTAGGATTTATATTCAATAAAGCAATAAGTAAGCGCATCCATACTATTAAAGGATTCTCAGATCGCGTTGCCTATCTTACACTCAAAATGAAAAAAACATCACTTAAAGTAATTCAGGTATATGCCCCCACCTTTATCTACGATGACGATGTAAAAGGGACCTAGTTCGGGGTTGCCAAACTTCGGTCTTTTACATTTGACACTCAATATTTCACCCTTTCGGACGGAATCTTGGGCGCCACTCTAAGAAATAAGGGAGCTTAAAGCCTCCACCGGCCAGTATGACTAGCTTTTAGACGGTCGAGAAAACGGGTTCATGGAATGGTTGGAAAATTAATGTTCAGGCAATTTAACTAAAATGTACCACTTTTATTTGTCTAACCTTGCTACAAGAATCAAATTTTAATAACTTTCTTACTCTAAACAAATTAAACAGGATTCCCAAAGGTCATAGGTGGTAGACGCTTTTTACTCATTGGGCGTCGACCGGTGAGATACCACCATGCCAGAAGTGAGTAGCGCTAAGTGGTATCACCACGTTCCGCTACTGCGCTGGCAGTCCGGTTCCAACAATGAGTAACAAATAGCATGATGGCGCCTCCAGGATCAAAATATTCCGGAGGTAAAATACCCGACCACTCGGATCTCCGGGCGTCGGGTGATCCTGGGGGTCCTTCATGCAAAGATATTAAAAGAAGACCAAAAACTCAACTCAGAATTGATTTTAGCAATATAAGAGGATTAAGTACCAACATGAATTCAGTTCACCAACATCTTGAAGAACAAAGACCTGACATCCTTGTTCTCACTGAAACTAAAATCAGTTCTGCAACACCTACTGTGAACTATCTTTATCCCGGCTATGACCTACACCACCGATTTTGACATAATTTTGGGATCTGTGTGTACATTAAAAATGACCTTTCATGTCATCGAGAGGAGAAGCTAGAACCAGCGAACCTCGATATCATATGGCTGAAATTCACCTCAAAGTCATCGACTAAGTTCATTTGCTGCCTCTACCGACCGCCAAGTAACACCGAGTATCAAAACTTTTTTGAGACATTATCCGAAAACTGTGATAGTATACAGTCTAACTATCCACATGCGGAAATTGTTTTTTAGGCGATTTCAACGTCCACAATATACCCTGGCTAAAACACCACAACAAAACAGATAATGAAGGCAGGGAAGCAGAAGCTTTTGCCATAAGTTGTGGTCTAACGCAGCTTGTCGATGAACCTACCCGTATCTCAGAAAGGGGTGAATTTGCAGCGCTTTTAGACTTGTTCCTAACTACAAATCCTGACTTGTACACAATTCAAGTAGATCCCCCACTTGGTTCATCCGATCATAAACTTATAATAACAAAGTGCGAAATGTTCATACCGCCAAGCCAACAATCACTTCCTCGTAAAATGTGGCACTATAAATCGGCAAAATGGAATGACCTTAAACAGTTTTACCTGGATTTTCCATGGCAAGAGGTTTGCTTTAAAACAGCTGATCCCACTATTTGCTGTAATGAAATAACAAAAGTAATCTTATCTGGAATGGATGCATATATCCCACATACAATAAAACGCAGAGCTAATGCAAAACCTTGGTTCAACAGCCAGTGTCAAACGGCTGTACAGAAAAAACACAGAGCATATAACCTTTGGAAACGACAACAAACCGCTCAAAACCACACAGAATTTATAGAAGCCAGAAATAGTTGCAAAATTACTATTGACGCCGCCAAAGAAACATACAATCAAAGAATAAAAAACAGGTTGCTGAATTGTCCAACTAGTTCTAGGTCCTTTTGGTCTCTTGCAAAAGCCGTTGGATCAAACTTCACCAAGTCATCCATACCACCACTTACAGATAAAAATACTCACTTAGCAACAACATCAGAGGAAAAAGCCAATATGCTGGCCAAAATCTTTTCCTCCAACTCAAACCTAACAGTGCCAAATGGAAAAACTCCACCGTTCATTGAAAGGGTTTCCCACAGTATGCCAGAGGTACCCTTTTGTCACAGAGAAATACGAAAATCCCTTAAAAAGTTGGATACAAACAAAGCAATGGGTCCAGATGGCATTCCCGCGATAGTACTCAAAAATTGTGCTAGCGAACTCACCCCAACTTTCGCCAAATTATTCAATTTATCTTATAGGCAAGGAGTATATCCATCATCATGGAAGTCTGCCGCAGTACAACCCATTCCAAAGAAAGGAAAAAAGACAGATCCGTTAAACTATAGACCAATTGCTCTACTTCCGGTGATATCAAAAGTAATGGAAAGAGTTGTGAACAATCACCTAACCAAGTACTTGGAAAAGTACAAAATTATCAACGACAAGCAATACGGATTTCGAAAATATAGGTCAACTGGCGATTTACTTACATACGTCACTCACTTATGGCAAAAAGCGATTGAGTTGCGAGGTGAAACAAGAACAATTGCCTTAGATATATCTAAAGCATTCGATAAAGTCTGGCATGAAAATCTGCTCAACAAGCTCAAAGCAACGGGATTGTCGCCGAGACTTTGCACTTGGTTTGAAAGTTACCTTAAGGATAGATCCATTTATGTTGCACTGGATGGCCGGAACTCCAACTCTTACCAAATAAATGCTGGTGTGCCACAGGGAGCAATCCTTTCGCCAACACTTTTTCTGATTTACATAAATGACCTCATAGATAAAACAGTAAATCCACTTTATTGCTTTGCAGATGATGGCAATGTAGTCTCCTCAGTCATACCACCCACATGTCTCTCCGCACGTGAATTCCATTACCTTAGACTAACTGAAATATCACAGATAAATAACGACTTGGAGATAATAGAGGACTGGGGCAACAAAAACCTTGTACAGTTCAACGCGCAGAAAACCCAAGCAGCCCTGTTTTCGAAAAAGACCAGCACCGGTGAGCCAAATATCATGCTATCTGGAAGTGCTGTCGCATTGCAGAGCCAGTTGAACATCTTAGGAGTCACTGCAGAGACCAACATGTCTTGGCACAGTCACGTGGCAGATATAGCTAAAAGGGCGTCCCAAAAGCTTGGGGTGCTATTTCGTACAAGACATCTGTATACACCAAGGCAACTGCTGATACTCTACAAAGCCCAGATTCGACCAACTATGGAGTACTGCTCACATATATGGAGTGCGGCACCCAAACATACCTTAATGCTTTTGAACACCGTGCAGAAACGAGCTATCAAGCTGATCAATGACCCCGCACTTACCCGTAGCTTGGATAGTCTCGAACATCGAAGAACTGTGGGCGATCTATCTCTCTTCTACAGGTATTATCACGGAAAATGCTCTGAAGAGTTGGCACGTATGATCCCCCGGGAGTAGCACCTACTAGGCGAACACGTCAAACAGACGGTAACCATCAATTTATTGTCAAAATAGAGGCACCAAGAACCTCATTATATCAGAATTCATATCTCTGGAGAACAGCATCGCTGTGGAATAAACTCCCTGCGACAGTTTTCCCTGCAGGTTACAACCTGAACCGTTTCAAAACCAACACGCACCAACATTTCCGCGCACTTGCCGCTTCTCGAGCGTGATAGGAATCTCCTTGCGAGTGCGCATACCCGTAAAAAAAAAAAAAAACAGGCGGTTTCTTTGTCTTAATTTGACACAATTGAATACCTTTCAAAGTTCCAGCAAAGAACAATTCGATAATTCTTTCACGAAACGGTATATAACGGATTTACATGTCCGTTGGCTATTCTATAACTCAAATACCACTTTTATTACTCGGTTTGGTCCTAGTTAAAATGTAGATTCTTTAGTCCGGGAATATGCTTAAAATCAACCATGTATAAGACGCGTGCCTACCTGTATGGCATCCAAGGTAGGAGTCCGGGAAAACAGGGTGATTTGGGGAATTACCAACTTTGAAACCAACCCTAAAGAACGCGTGCCTGCCTGTATGGCATCCAAGACAGGGGTCCGGGATTAGAGTGGTTTGAGTCTAAGAAACGGGTTAAAGATGAAATGTCCAGTGTTCCTTCCAATTATCTTGTACCCAGGAGGACATTATCTTAACCGGACAAAATCAGGAAAAAGACGCGTGCCTACCTGTATGGCATCAAAGGTAGGGGCCGGGAAATATACCAATTTGAAATCAAGCCTAGAAGACGCGTGCCTACCTTTATGGCATCCAAGGTAGGGGTCCGGGAAATCAGGGTGATTTGGGAAATTATCAATGTTGAAACCAACTCTAAAGAACGCGTGCCTACCTGTATGGCATCCAAGATAGGGATCCGGGATTAGAGTGGTTTTAGTTCAAGAAAACGGGTCTCAAGAATCTACAGATTACTTCTCCATTTCATTGTACGGAGCGGTGGTAAATTGCATCGTTTTCTAACCGAGACTTTAACTTTAAATCAACTCCACGAGACGCGTGCCTCCCTGTATGGCATCCAAGGTAGGAGTCCGGGAGTAGGGTGATTTGAAGATTTTACCAACTTTGGGACCAACCCTTAAAAACGCGTGCCTACCTGTATGACATCCAAGGTAGGGGTCCGGGAGTTAGGGTGGTTCGGGATTAGCAAAACGGGTCAAACTGGAAAATACAATTTTCCTTTTGCTCAAGCCTATTTACACCAGCTAGGAAATTGCATTTTCTCTGGACTGGAAAATAACTAAAAATCAACAAGACGCGTGCCTACCTGTATGGCATCCAAGGTAGGGGTCCGGGAAATATACCAATTTGAAATCAACCCTGGAAGACGCGTGCCTACCTGTATGGTAGGGGTCCGGGAAATCAGGTAGATTTGGGGAAATCTACCAACTTTGGAATCAGCTCTAAAGAACGCGTGCCTACCTGTATGGCCTCCAAGGTAGGGGTCCGGGATAAGAGAGATTCGAATTTAACAAAATGGGTTAGAAAAACCGTCTGCAATATACCCAGCAAAAGAAAAACATTTTTGCATTAAATATAAAGAACAGCGTAAAATAAATACTTAAAAATAGCCTACACACTTACCTTTTGACAGTCTCGGTACCGGTGCACTAGAAATATCGCGAGTTTAGTTTTAGCACTTAATCTTGCTACGGCGGGCGATGACGGATAAAAAGGGTCGAACACGATGTGTCGATTGCTTAAATAGCCTCTGTTTGGAAGTGCTCGTTTATCAGAGGTGGGAGGCCAAAGAAAGCCGATCACTTCCGAAAGGCTCCGACTAACCCCCACGAAATTAGAGGTGCGAGGCCGAAGTAAACCGATCCTTTCCGAATGGCTCCGACTAACCCCACGACATTAGAGGTGGGGAACCGAAGAAAGCCGATTATTTCCGAATGGCTCCGACTAACCCCACGACATTAGAGGTGGAACCGAAGGAAGCCGATTATTTCCGAATGGTTCCGACTAATTCCCACGACATTAGAGGTGGGGACCAAAGAAAGCCGATAATTTCCGAATGATTTCGACTAACCCCCACGAAGTCAGAGGTGGGGATCAAAGAAAACCGATCATTTCCGAATGATCCCGACTAACTACGAATATCCCCCACGGCATCTGGAGTCAATAACTTATAATTTTTATTTACGGCCGATGGATTACGAGAGTTTTACACGAAAAAAATTAGACCTGCCCATGCTTTAGGATACTTTTAAAACAATTTAACCTAAATTACCCCGACCTAACAAAGATAGAAATTAGTAACTTCGTTACACACCCCCCTTTCTTCGGAAAAATGCGAAAATACATAGTGTTTTTGTCATTTTTTTTTAACCTATGCAAACAGAGTAGCAAAACAAACAAAACAAAAAAAACTCTTTTGTAAAAAAAACTACTTAAATCTAATCTCACCCATAACAATTTTAAAAAAATCTCCAAAATTTTTCTTAATTGGCTTCAGTCATGACGCTACCATATCCCTCTGAAGACGGTTAACGAGGTCATATTGATCTATGTTCCCCGGGTACCAAGTACCAAACCGTTATAGAGGAGATACTTAGTAGGAACCCCTGTTAACTTTTAATTTCCTTAGCGGTAGTCTTCAATTGTCATCAAACGGTTAACGAGGCCATATTGAGTAACCCGGGTACATAGTACCAAACGGTTAAAGAGGAACTATCTAGTAGGAACCCCTCAAAAAAAAAATAATAAACATAATTAACGCAAATGAGCCGGTTTTAAATCTTTAATGTGGATATGTTTTATTCTCTTTCCGCGTTCATCTTTAAGATCAAAAACAACGGCCGAAATAACTCGGAATGCGATGTACGGTCCAGAATATTTAGGTGCAAGTTTTGCTGCGAACCCTTTGGCGGCCGAGGATAACGGATGTTCCTTTTTAAAGACTTTATCCCCTACATGGCATCGCCATTCACATCTTCTTAAATTATAACAACGGCTTTGCGAAGAATACGCGCGAGCTAGTCTAACACGGGTCAATTCGTACAATTCTTTTAGTTTTTGTACACGGTTCGATATTTGTTCTGGATTAAGGTCAGGTCCTTGTTCAATATGATCTTCCTCAGAGGGTAGGATTCTATGTAATGCATTGGGTATTTCTAACTCACGTCCAAAGTTAAGAAAAGCCGGAGAAAATCCGGTAGCCTCATGTCAGGAGGTATTATACGCAAACTGGAGGTCAGACAGGTGCAAATCCCATTTGCGGTGTTCATTCTCGGAAAGTTGTGCAATCATTGTTTTCATGGAACGATTAGTTCGTTCTACAGGATTATCCTGGGGAGTATAAACAGGAGTAAAACAGTGACGGATACCATAACTTTGTATGATCTCACGGAAAGCCTTACCTTTGTACTGTACACCATTGTCACTTATTACCACTTTTGGACAACCGAACCTTGAGAGAATTAACTTTATTGAGTGACGGTTGCATCTTTCCTGTAGTCTGCTGCTGCGTGACCTTGTACTGCTGACACAAAGAACAGGATCGGACATAGGCAGCGATTTCTCGAAACATGCCTGGTCAATAATACCGCAACGCAATCCTAGCGGCGGTTTTAGCTATTCCCATGTGTCCAGCAGTTGTAGAGTCATGGTTTTCTTGTAAAACGCGCTCTCTGACAGTCTTCGGTATACACAGTTTCCAAGGGTCTGAAAATTCGTCATCTTTTAGGTCGGACATATCCCAGAAATACCTATACAATCGCCCTTCTCGTACGCAATAGTCTGGAAATGCTTTCGGGTTTGTTTCAACTTCAGTTAATTTGTTAGCATACCAGTTACATGGAGTAAAATTTGCTAAAACAAGTACTGGATCAGCTTCTGGTTCGGATTCGCCAGTCTCTAACGGATCTCTAGATAGCGCGTCTGCAATACGATTTAAAACTCCTTGACGATACTTTATCTCAAAATCGAATTGTTGCAAAAACATCCGCCATCGGGCCAACCGGCCAGATGGACTATCTAAAGAAAACAACCAAGGGAGAGACTGGTGATCAGTGACAACGGTAAAGTGGTATAGCTCCAAGTAGGGACGCATTTTCTCTACTTCCCAAACTATAGCAGCGCACTCTTTCTCTGTCGCACTCATTTTACGCTCGGTAGATGTAAGAGTTCTACTTGCGTATGCGATTACATGGTCACCATCTTGGTAATGTTGAATTAAGGCCGCGCCTAGTCCGTATTCCGACGCATCAGTCTGTAGGACAAATGGCCTAGAAAAATCTGGACAGGCCAAAACAGGGGTCTCAGTCAGACATTGTTTTAACTTGTCAAATGCGGTTTGTTGAGTTTTAGTCCAAATAAAGGGTTCTCTCTTTTTCAATAACTTGTTTAACGGTGTTGCTTTCTGTGAAAAATTTGCAATAAATCGACGTTACCAGGATGCAACTCCCAAAAATCTTCTTAGTGCCCTTTGATTTGCTGGTGGAGGTATCTGTAAAATACTTTCCACTTTTCCTGGATCGGTGCCGATTCCTTCTGGCGTTATCATGTGACCTAAGTACTTTAACTGTCTACGGCCAAACTGACATTTTTCTGAGTTAAGTGTCAGATTTGCGGTCTTTACAGGGCGGAAAACTTCTCGTAAATGCTCTAAATGAGAAGCAAAATCCGAACTTATTACGGCCACATCATCAAGGTACGGAAAGGCAAACTCCAGCTCGGGTCCGATTACTATTTCCATTAGTCGTTAAAACGTTGCAGGCGCTGCATGTAGCCCAAACGACATAACTTTAAACTGGAAGAGCCCTCTTCCTGGTACAGTAAAGGCAGTGATCAATAGTGGAAATGTAGCGAGCTTTACGTAGCTTATCCAGAATGGAGTTTATAAACGGTAAAGGATAAGCATCCTTATGAGTTACATTATTTACTTTCTGAAAATCTATACAGAAACGAAACTTCCCGTCTTTCTTTCTGACCATAACAACGGGTGAACTCCACGGGCTACATGACGGTTCTATAATACCTTCTTCCAACATTATGTCTATTTCTTCATTCCTGCATCTTCGGATTCTGAGGACGGTTCGCTGTTTTATCGGTTCTGTGTTAGGTTTTAATTTAATTTTATGTTTCACAAACGGCGTTTCCCTACGATTTGCTCAAATTCTGTGAGTTCTCGGTCTAGAAACGCATCTAGACGTTTTTGCTCGTCTTGAGTCAATGTCAGCTGGTCAGGGTTCTCGATAATAGATATCAAATCTACAGGATTATCACTACTTGCAGCAAATTGTATGTTTTCGTTTAAGAAATCTAATTGAACTTTATTTCTGCGCATAAAGTCAACTCCTAATATTAAATCTGTCGTCATACCAGGTAAATACAACAAAGTTTCACTGTAAATCTTTCCTTTTACCTTAAGTTCTAGCAAGTATGCAATTGTAATCGGTATAAGGGCACCATCGGCAACTTTTGCATGGGTAACGGGTGAAGTTTGAGCTTGAATCTGTCTTTCTTGACAATATTGCGCTAGCTTATCTCCACAATAAGACCTTTTAGCTCCTGTGTCTAGTAAAGCGGAATATTTCTTATCAAAAATCATTGCGTCAATATGAGGTCGACCATCGATGCATATTACATCGGTCTGTGAGGCCTGAGTGTCGGGTAGCTGTGTTGGCCTCGGGTTTTGACAGCTCCCATTTAGTTTTCCTGCCTGGAACACAATCTCTGGAAAATATTCCATTTTGGCCACACCTTGAGCAAAACACTTTGCGGTGCCTCGGCATTGGTTTCTCAGGTGCCCTGTTTCTCCACATCTCCAGCAAACAGCTGGTGTGTTAATTTGTCTGGTAAACGTTCTACCTTCCCCAGAAAACGTTATCTGTTGCGTAGGTCGCTCTTGTCTGGGATTAGAATTTCTTTGATCCTGATTATGGTCCATTCTATTTTGGACGGGCGGACTCGACGGACGAGTTTGTGCCAAACCAGAGGTGCTAAAGGTGGGTGGCCTTAAATCTTGCCGAACCCTTAACTGTTGCCTTGAATTAGGTGGCGGTCGAAAATTTTCTACATTTGTGCGGGTCTTGTGAGGTTAATTCTTGCGATAAAGGGTACTCTCCGTGTCTGCGGAGAAGCGTCTGTAAATCGGTAATATACTCAGATACCGGCTCATTTGATTTTTGTATTCTCTTGGCTATCACAGCCTCGAGATTTTCAAAATAGTTAATCGGAAAGTAGTGATTACGGAATTCATTAACTTAAGTTTCCCAGTTTATCCAGTTTCTTATGTTATTGCGACACCAAGCCGCAGCCTCTAACTGAAATAATTCTGGTAATAACGGTATGAAGGACTCTCGGTCAATTTGATGAGCGGTACATTTCTCTTCCAACTGCTCTATAAAAGACGTACGCCCATTAAAACTGATTCTCCACTGACTTACATTAAAATGTTGATTAGTCGGATTACTTATCGGATACTGTACACGAGACGGGTTTTGAGTACTAGCAGGAATACTAAGACTTTTATCCGGAGAATTTGCATTATTTACATATGACTGATGTAACGTTGCCGAGGTATTTCTAAAGCCACTTGAATCGCTAGAAAACATAGGATTTGTTACGGGTATCATGATCGTTTCAGCGTTACTGGTGGTTGAGGTCGACGGATTCTGATATTGACATGAGGTACTACTGTAAGGTACGGGTAACTTTTGGTAATTTCTTATTACCTCAGGGTTGGACTGTACACTTTGACTAAGAATCGTAGACGGTAAACGGTTGTTAGTATTTGGAATTGTTGGATATTTTGGCATTGAATCGTAGAAAAAGGTCGAGATCATGGGAATTTCATATTGCATAGTTGTATGCGATACTGGGAGATTAAATTCAACGGATGAGCTAGATATTACTTGTTGGCTGACGTTATTACAGACTAGTCGGTAGAAAATAAGGCCTTGTTAGGTAAGAAGTTGACGGGTAACATGGTACATACGGTACGGAAGTGGTCGGTACGGTGGAGTATTAAAAACTTGTGGTTATCGGTATGACGTTTGCAAGGGTATAATTTGGAATCGCACTGTTCGGTATTATCGGCGGTGCTGGGTATGTAAATCTACAGATGTCGTCCTGTGAACTGGTATTTGGTACTAACTGGGTAATATGAGGTGCTTGGCAAACGGAGGTATTAGTTTGGAGTACAGAAGGGGAGCTCAAATTCAATCTAAGGGGGTCCTGATTAGGAAAAAAAGTAAATGCTGGGTTTGTAACGGAGGTGATACTCGAGGTCGGAATTTCTACAACGTTGGTAAAACAGGGAATTTTACTGTTGGTAAATGTTTGATAAGACGAGGTTATGGACAAATCTACGGTACTTACAGAAAAGGTAATGGAAGTATGTTGTGTATTTACAGAGGTTATAGGTTTATTGTAAACCACGGACATCATTGGGTTACTGGTAACTACAGGGAGCTCGTGTACAGTCGGGGTCAACTTCGGGGACTTTCGTTCTTCACTAATATATTCTCTGAGTCTCTTTCTCTTAACTTCCATGGTTCCTTCCATGGACAAGCCAAAACGCAGGAGAATTTCGTCCATCTCGCTTTTCTTAAGATAATTAATCCAAGCTGATGTTGGCAAAACCTCAAGTTGGGTTCCAAACTCAGCGGAGTCTTCTTTAGATATTGTATTATTTTCGCCCGTTTGCTTTTCCGGCATGTTTCCAAATAGTGGCTCAATATTTAAGTCGGAGCCAGAAATGGAACCGTTGTCACTTTCATGCAAAGACATTTTTATTAAGTTAGTTTTTTTAAACTACTTGAAAGTCTACAATAAGGATTTTTAATTAAAGCGTATTAAACACGTGTTTGTTCTAAGTAAAATCGGCTATCCGAACCGATCCCAGGAAGTAACTCTACTCTAGATGCAATCGGATAGTTTCGGGAGATTTCGGGTATTATCGGAAACTATCGTTTTCCGAAATGTCCCGAAGAGAAACACGTGTCCGCAATCGACTAAAATGAAAAGAATCGGGTTTTATCGGCTATTACTGTTATCCCGAGTCAACCCGAAGCAAAACACGTGGTTGATTCTCAAAATAAACTAATTTAAAAAACACTTGTGACCCAAACGCAATCGGATGAAATCGGAAGAGTTCGGGTTTTATCGGTAGCGGTAGAAAACAGGTGTGTGCGTGCAGTCGACTAAGTTTGACAGAATCAAGTTTTATCGGTTATTACAGTTGTTCCGTCAACCCGAAGCAAAACACGTGGTTGATTGTCTAAATAAACTAATTTAGAAAACAGATGTGACTCAAACGCAATCGGATTAAATCGGAAGAGTTCCGGTTTTATCAGTAGCTATCGTTTTCTCGAACTGGCCCGAAAAGAAACACGTGCAGCAATCGGCTATACTCGGAAGTTTTCGGACTTTGTATGTTATAACGGCGATTACGTGTCAATAGTAGTCAATTAAACGTTTAGAATTGAAATAGTTGGGGTTTTAAGTCAAAATTGAGGATTTTATTCAATTACTTAGCGCAACGCAGAATCCTATTTTATAATCAAACAGGCGGACTTCTTTTTACGGCAAAATATCAATATATTATGATATGATAACGGCAATGTGTCAAATTAGAAACAGTGTAAAAGTGGTAATAACTTCCAACAAAATTTAACAAAAGGGGAAAGAAGCAAATGGCCCCACGTTGGGCGCTAAATTTGTAAAAGGGACCTAGTTCGGGGTTGCCAAACTTCGGTCTTTTACATTTGACACTCAATATTTCACCCTTTCGGACGGAATCTTGGGCGCCACTCTAAGAAATAAGGGAGCTTAGAGCCTCCACCGGCCAGTACGACTAGCTTTTAGACAGTCGAGAAAACGGGTTCATAGAATCGTTGGAAAATTAATGTTTAGGCAATTTAACTAAAATGTACCACATTTATTTGTCTCACCTTGCTACAAGAATCAAATTTTAATAACTTTCTTACTCTAAAAAAATTAAACAGGATTTCCAAAGCACAGGCGGTTTCTTTGTCTTAATTTGACACAACTGAATACCTTTCAAAGTTCCAGCAAAGAACAATTCGATAATTCTTTCACGAAACTGTATATAACGGATTTACATGTCCGTTGGCTATTCTATAACTCAAATACCACTTTTATTACTCGGTTTGGTCCTAGTTAAAATGTAGATTCTTTAGTCCGGGAATATGCTTAAAATCAACCATGTATAAGACGCGTGCCTACCTGTATGGCATCCAAGGTAGGGGTCCGGGAAAACAGGGTGATTTGGGGAATTACCAACTTTGAAACCAACCCTAAAGAACGCGTGCCTGCCTGTATGGCATCCAAGACAGGGGTCCGGGATTAGAGTGGTTTGAGTCTAAGAAACGGGTTAAAGATGAAATGTGCAGTTTTCCTTCCAATTATCATGTACCCAGGAGGAAAGTGCGCATTATCTTTTTTTTTACGGTTAAGCGCACTCGCAAGGAGATCCCTATCACGCTCGAGAAGCGGCCAGTGCGCGGAAATGTTGGTGTGTGTTGGTTTTGAAACGGTTCAGGTTGTAACCTGCAGGGAAAACTGTCGCAGGGAGTTTATTCCACAGCGATGCTGTTCTCCAGAGATATGAATTCTGATATAATGAGGTTCTTGGTGCTTCTATTTTGACAGTAAATTGATGGTTACCGTCTGTTTGACGTGTTCGCCTAGTAGGTGCTACTCCCGGGGGGATCATACGTGCCAACTCTTCAGAGCATTTTTCGTGATAATACCTGTAGAAGAGAGATAGATCGCCCACAGTTCTTCGATGTTCGAGACTATCCAAGCTACGGGTAAGTGCGGGGTCTTTGATCAGCTTGATAGCTCGTTTTTGCACGGTGTTCAAAAGCACTAAGGTATGTTTGGGTGCCGCACTCCATATATGTGAGCAGTACTCCATAGTTGGTCGAATCTGGGCTTTGTAGAGCGTCAGCAGTTGGCTTGGTGTATACAGATGTCTTGTACGAAATAGCACCCCAAGCTTTTGGGACGCCCTTTTAGCTATATCTGCCACGTGACTGTGCCAAGACATGTTGGTCTCTGCAGTGACTCCTAAGATGTTCAACTGGCTCTGCAATGTGACAGCACTTCCAGATAGCATGATGTTTGGCTCACCGGTGCTGGTCTTTTTGGAAAACAGGGCTGCTTGGGTTGAACTGTACAAGGTTTTTGTTGCCCCAGTCCTCTATTATCTCCAGGTCCTTAACCGGGCAAAATCAGGAAAAAGACGCGTGCCTACCTGTATGGCATCCAAGGTAGGGGTCCAGGAAATCAGGGTAATTTGGGAAATTATCAATTTTGAAACCAACTCTAAAGAACGCGTGCCTACCTGTATGGCATCCAAGATAGGGGTCCGGGATTAGAGTGGTTTTAGTTCAAGAAAACGGGTCTCAAGAATCTACAGATTACTTCTCCGTTTCATTGTATGGAGCGGTGGTAAATTGCATCGTTTTCTCACCGGGACTTTAACTTTAAATCAACCCTACAAGACGCGTGCCTACCTGTATGGCATCCAAGGTAGGGGTCCGGGAGTAGGGTGATTTGGGGATTTTACCAACTTTGGGACCAACTCTAAAGAACGCGTGCCTACCTGTATGGCATCCAAGGTAGGGGTCCGGGAGTTAGGGTGGTTCGGGATTAGCAAACCGGGTCAAACTGGAAAATACAATTTTCCTTTTGCTCAAGTCTATTTACACCAGCTAGGAAATTGCATTTTCTCTGGACTGGAAAATAACTCAAAATCAACAAGACGCGTGCCTACCTGTATGGCATCCAAGGTAGGGGTCCGGGAAATATACCAATTTGAAATCAACCATGGAAGACGCGTGCCTACCTGTATGGCATCCAAGGTAGGGGTCCGGGATTAGATAAAATGGGTTAGAAAAACCGTCTGCAATTTACCCAGGAAAATAAAAACATTTTTGCATTAGATATAAAGAACAGCGTAAAATAAATACTTAAAAATAGCCTACGCACTTACCTTTTTGACAGTCTCGGTACCGGTGCACTAGAAATATCGCGAGTTTAGTTTTAGCACTTAATCTTGCTACGGCGGGCGATGACGGATAAAAAGGGGCGAACACGATGTGTCGATTGCTTAGATAGCCTCTGTTCGGAAGTGCTCGTTTTTCAGAGGTGGGAGGCCAAAGAAAGCCAATCACTTCCGAAAGGTTCCGACTAACCCCCACGAAATCAGAGGTGGGGAACCGAAGAAAACCGATCCTTTCCGAATGGCTCCGACTTACCCCCACGACATAAGAGGTGGGGAACCGAAGAAAGCCGATTATTTCCGAATGGTTCCGACTAATTCCCACGACATTAGAGGTGGGGACCAAAGAAAGCCGATCATTTCCGAATGATTTCGACTAACCCCCACGAAGTCAGAGGTGGGGACCAAAGAAAACCGATCATTTCCGAATGATCCCGACTAACTACGAATATCCCCCTCGGCATCTGGAGTCAATAACTTATAATTTCTACTCACGGCCGATGGATTACGAGAGTTTTACACGAAAAAAATTAGACCTGCCCATGCTTTAGGAGACTTGTAAAACAGTTTAACCTAAATTACCCCGACCTAAGAAAGATAGAAATTAGTGACTTCGTTACAACGAGTATATCGAAACATTCTATGAAGACATCTCAAGAGCCATGGAAGAACACAAAAGCCATCTGACACTAGTAATGGGAGATTTCAATGCCAAATTAGGTAAGAGGATGATCATCGAAGAGACTAAAATAGGAGATTTTGGATATGAAGAAAGGAATGACAGGGGCACAACCTTAATGAATTATCTAGAGGAAAAGCTTTATGCAATAAACTCAGTCTATAGAAAGAAACCGCAACGAAAGTAGACATGGCTCAGCCCTAATGGAATAACGAAAAACGAAATTGATTACATACTGACTACTGATAAAAATATCGTTAGAGATGTTATAGTCCTAAAGAGCTTTACAACATACAGTGATCACAGGATGGTCAGAACCAAAATCTGCATTGATAGCAATTTCTAAATGAAAATAAAAATTAATAATAACAATGAACAACTTGACATGAATAAACTTACACAAAATAAAGTTATATACAAAGAAAGGCTAAAGGAATAGCTAACCCAAAATTTAGGATGCAAAAATGAAAATATAGATGAAATAAATGATACGCTGACAAGAGCTATGACCAAAGTAGGAAAAGATATCGCACAAAAAGATAAAAAGAGGGAAAATTGTATATCAGAAGAAATAAAGAGACTGATGGAAAAAAGGCGGACCCTCGAGAGAAAAGGAAAAAGAACATCTATAGAATACACAGAAATAAATAAAACTATAAGAAAAATGATAATAAAAGAAAGAGTCAAGAAATCAAAGTTGAGAGAGTTATAGAAAACAACAGAAATATGAAATGTTCAAGGCCGACTCTAGGTAGATATGAAATAATTAAAATAAAGGATATTAACTGCATAGAAACTAACGTTAAGGAGGATATCATAAATATCACACAACTATTCTATACAGAATTATACCAAACAACAAGGGACCATCACGAGAGACCATGAAGAAACTCCAAACAAAAATAAAGAACATAACCTGATATAAGCAAAGCGGAAATATAGAGAGTATTAAAGAAAATGAAAAATAACATTACCTGGAAAAGACGGAGTAACGGCAAAAATGCTCAAGTACGGTGATAAAGCTGCAGTTATTCTCCCGAATAAAATACTAAAATAAAAAATAATCCCAAACAACTGGAAATAATCCATAACCATTATTCTACACAAGAAAGGCGATAGAGCAGACCTAAAAACTATCGACCTATAACACTCCTCAATGTAATTTATAAGATTTTCACGGAAATATTAACAGATAGACTAACAACAAAATTCAATCAAAGGAACAAGCAGGCTTTAGAAAAGGTTTCAGTACAATTGACAGTGGTCAACAATTTAACCATGAAAATCCTATTAGAACGAGCCAACAAATATAACATTCCCCTATATATTTCGTTATAAGACTTCGAAAAAGCTTTCGATAGCATTGAGCACTGGGCAGTAAAAGCATCTTTAAGTAATTGCCGAATAGATCACAGATATACAGACTTAATAGCCAATATACCTATATAGCCAAGCAACAACATCAATCAAAATCCACGAAGGTACCAAGCCAATCCGCATAAGAAGAGGTGTGAGCCAAGGTGACACAATATCCCCTAAATTATTTAACCAGGCCCTAGAAGATGTTTTAAAAGCTTAGATTGGGAAGAAATAGGCATCAAAGTAAACGGACAATTCTTCAACCGTCTAAGATATGCTGATATATAACAGACAGGAAAGAAGAACTAATAGGAATGCTGGAAGAACTGGATACAGCAGCTAAAAATATAGGCTTAAGTATGAACTACACTAAAATCAAAACAAACAGATAAAGATATTACGGTCAGAATAAACCAAAAGAAAATAGAACAAGTAGAGAAATATATATACTACTATGTCGGTTTAGAACGTTTTTCTACGTTGTCCGACGCCTATTCTCCACCTCCTTCGATCCTGACAGCCATCTTCCGTCAGGTTTTTTTGACTCATTGATTTTTGGATTGACTGTTGCCATTCCAGTTTAGGACGCCCTCTTTTTCTGCGCCCTATTGGTTGCCATTCTAGGACCTGCTTTGGTAATCTTTCGTCGCTCATCCGTTGTACATGGTCGTACCATATCAGTTGCCTTTTAGTGATGTCATCCGTTATGCTTTCCTCGATTCCCATTATTTATTTTATGATCTCATTTCTTAAATGATCTGTTCTAGATATTCCCATTGATCTTCTTATTGCATCCATTTCGACACTTTTGCTTTGTATTTTTCTGTTACGCGACAAGTCTCTATTCCATACAATAGCGTGCTTTTCACCATTGTTTCATATATGTTAAATTTTACATTCTTTTTTATCTATCTGCTCCATAAAATACTGTTAAGACAACCAATAACCTTTTTTGCTTTTACTATTCTTTTTTCCAGTTCTTTACAGTCTGTTCCTGTCTTATCAAATGTGACACCCAAGTATACATACTCATTACATGGAGATATTGTTTGTCCATTTTCTAGTACTAATTCACTTGATTCGTTTCCAATACATCAGTACTGTGTCTTGTCCACGTTCACTGTTAACCCCCACTTTTGGTATTCTTCCGTTAACTGTCTCATCATATACCCCATGTCTTCTTTATCATTAGCTACAATTACCTGGTCGTCAGCAAACTGTAGTGTGTATATGGTAAATCGGTCGTTAAGTTGTATTCCCATGCCGTGTACTTTGAGTTTCCAGTTTTTTAGAGCTACTGCGATATATATTTTAAAAAGAGTTGGAGAGATACAACATCCCTGCCTTTCGTTACCAGGAATTCTCTTGAAAGTCGATTTCCAATTTTAATTTTAGATTTTGACCCTTTGTATAGTTCTTTTATCGCTTTTATGTATGTATGATTGATATTAGTCTGCTCTAACACTGTCCATAATTTTTCTACTGGAACGGTATCATATGCTTTTTGTAGGTCCACAAAGGTAACATGAGTCTCTATATTTCTGGCGCTCCTTTTCTCAATTATTGTTTAAGACAAAAAACATTATCACTACAAGATCTGCCTGCACGAAACCAACTTTGCTCTTCTTCTTGTTCATGAAAATCATTCTCTATTAGATCTCTAAGAATCCTACCGTACAATCTACTTAGAGTACTGGTTACTGAAATTTCTCTTTAATTGTTGCAATCCATCTTGTTTCCTTTTTTATGTATTGAGGATATGAATGCAATTTTCCAATCATCAGGTAGTGGACGTCCGTTTATGCATTGATTGATAATATATGTGAGATTTTCGAGTAGTTTCTCTGATCCATATTTGAGCATTTCAGCATATATTCCCCCAGGTCCGCTAGCTTTTCCGGATTTAAGCTTTTTAATACTATTCCTTATCATTTCTTTTTCGATGATTACTTCCTCTCCATGTACTTCTATGTCTCTCCTCGGAGAGGCTGCCAGATATTCGGGTCTCGTCTCCTGCAGCAGTCCCTTATAGTGTTCTGTCCATTGTTCTGGTTTGATGATCTGGATGTTTACTTTTTCTTTTGTGGGGTTTTTTACTGTAGAAATGAATTTCCACACTTCAGAACTCTGCCTACCTCCTACGTGTGTATTTATATCGTGGCATTTGCGCTCGAACATTTCATTCTTTTCTGTGCGTATCAAATTTCTTAGCTGTCTTCTGGTATGCCTGTAGATTTCTAGGTCTCGTTGCTCTTTAGTACTGAGCCATTTCAAGTATGTGCGTTTTTTCTCCTTGAGAGGAATATATATATACCTGGGATAAATTATTAAAATGAAAAAAGAAAACCAAACAGCTGAAATCAAGAGACGAGTAAGATTGGCCTGGGCAGCATTCGGTAAATTTAGCTACATATTAAGAAATAAAAAATATCCTTAGTACCTCAAAACGAAAGTGTATAACCAATGTATCATTTCTGTACTTACCTATAGATCCCAGATCTGGACACTTAAAGTATCAACGTCTGAAAACATGAGATTACGTCTAATTTGAGTTTTCATACCTTTGACAGTGGGAAGGAAGAATTATAAAAAATCAGTTGAATTGGGTCGAGTTAATACCCTGAGGATTTCTCGTTCTTGCATTGAGACACCACACACATGCATAGGTAAAAGTTTTCCGAAAATTTATGTATGATCTTTGGTGGCTTAATGAAAGAGCGTTTGCGTACAGAGCAAGAGATCCGGGTTCGAGTCCCGGCCGAAGAGAAACTTTTTTATAATTCTTCTTTCTTTAATTTTACTTGCTGTTTATGGTTTTAGGTCCTTGCATTATTTGCAATTTGGTATTTGAAAATAAACAACTTCTGTTATTAAATTTTAAAAAAATACTTTTTCTTTAAGTAGGAACCTGAGATTACTTACCGATTTGCCAATAGTTTCAAAGTCAAGTGGTCGCAAAGATCTTAAGTTAATTACTTCAGCTTCGATTCCTTTTCCAGCTAGCAATTTTGCCGCTTCTAATGACGTTTCTACTGCTTTCGAATGAGCTACAATTGTTATGTGTTTTCCTACGACAAAAAATAGAAAAGTTGATTGAAGTAATGAGCTGAATTAGTTATTCTGTAGAAAAAAAATTGTGCCAAATGCTAAAAATCTTTCCATATTTGCCGAACATCTAGTTTGGTACATAACTACAGTGGTGACCTGTTAATCCGTACACGCGATGATCTGGATGCTTCGGTAGTCCGGATCGCCTGAGCAGTCTATGGAGGGATTCGGTAATCCGGACTTTACTTGATTCAATAATCCAGACTCGTGTTTTTTCCAGAAAATGCCGTATAAACTGACATAATTGCAGGTTTAACCTGTCATTTGGTTGGTTTGATCCGGCGTGTGGTGTCCAAGGCCGCATTCAGCAGTTTTCATTTAGCTTTTTGGACGGGTTATAGGACACGGTCGGGTTAAAAATTGCTCTAATCAACAAGAAACTTCGACCATCTAAGAAAATTCAGAGATTATTGATGCATTAGAGTGGTAGCGTTACTGGAAAAGCTTTAGCTCTGAAGTAAGGAGTGGGTACATCAACAGTCAGCGATAGTCGGGAAAGTTTAGGAGTTTGTATTGAATTCTTTAGAAATACATGTAATAACTTTTTTTATATTCGCGTGCGGAACATGGCACTTCAGCACTTATTTCTCTTTTCGCCCTGAAAATGGGTGTGGAAAGTAAATGAGTGCGGAAATAGAAAACTATTCAAATTTTGGCATGATTTGGACATTTTAGTCACTCTTTGAACGAGCCACTGTAAAACTATACTGCATATAATTAAAAATAATTTGTTTTTGTTTTAATATTTAAAAAAATTCTAAAAACAAATTGTAAATTTCCTTTTTATTTTATGATTTTGTGTTTATTTCAAATAAAATCATTACTTATTCTATTAAATCTCGCTTTTTAGTAAGATTTTTACATTTTTTGTTATTAAAAAATTGTTATTAAAAAATGTACTGAATAATCCGGATTTCTCGATAATTCGGATCGACCTGGCTTTAATTGATCCGGATTATCGAGTCACTGCTTTATTAGCATTTCTAAAAATGTTGGTCATATGCTCTTTATTTGACACCTTGCAAAACAAACTAAGGAATAGTACTAGCCTATCCACAAACATCGGTCCTTTACGCCCGCAACAGGATGTAGGAAAAGGACTTAATGCAGGAGGAAGATAAAATAAATGAAAAATAGGACTTTAAAACGGCAATATAAATACACAAAATGAACGTTAATTTAGATATGTACCTGGTCTTTCTACTTTGGCTTTTCCTATTGGCAAAACGAACTCCTTGTCCAGGGCTTGATCTGACATAGGGTATTGCACACCATATAAAAGTTCATTTTCCAACACAACTACAGGGTCAGGATCTCTAATGGCAGCCTTAAGGAGACCTTTGGCGTCTTCCGAATTGTAGGGTGATATTACCTTGAAATTAAAAAAATTTAAAAATCAAAACATTATTGTGTTTTGTAATAGTTTTTTCGCGATATTTTCAACGCGGCACTTTGGATTTTCATGAAATTTAAGTAAAGTATTCACCGTCCCGATAATTCAGTAAAATTTAAAAGTACAAGAGACTATTAAAAATAAAATCTATTAGGAAGAATTAAACTTATAAAATATCTAACCATACCTTGAGACCTGGGCAGTGGGCATACCAAGCTCCGTAGCACTGCGAGTGCTGAGCGCCGACCCCGGCTGCGGCTCCGTTGGGCCCTCTAAACACAATTGGCACGTTGACGCGACCGGCTGACATATAAAAAGTCTTCCCGGCCGAATTGATGATTTGGTCTATGGCCTGCATGGCAAAATTGAAGGTCATGAATTCGCAGATAGGTCTAAGACCGGCCATTGCTGCGCCTGTTGCTATACCTATTTTAAATTTGACACTTTACTTTACTGTACTGTACTGTAATTTACTTTGCTTTGCTGTGCTTTGCTTTGCTTTGCTTTGCTTTGCTTTGCTTTGCTGTGCTTTGCTTTGCTTTGCAAGACAAAATAAAATAGTTAAAATACATTATTCGGAAGAATAGCCTACCTGTATTCGTTCACCGAATAAAAAGCATTATCAATAACATAGTTTTTAATTTTAAATTTATTTAATTCCAAATTCTTTATACCTTCAGAACTTTTTGTTGATTTTGATAACAGATAGCGCGGCCTGCGTATAAGATTCATTGAACGTGTATCGTATTCATTAGAATTGCGATTCAATATGACTTCTGACTTATTTTTATGGATTTCACAAAGCTGCTATAAATAATAAATCCACACGGAAGAGTCATAATCTGCAAGTTAATAACTTTATTTATTAACTTGCTCTTCTTTAAATGTGCATTGTACTCAGAAAAAAACAACCTTACGACCATTTTTTGCTTTCTAAAATTTTTTGTCGAATCTTAAGAGTTAACCCACAGTAAGTTGAGGGCACAGTATACTAATTATTTATAGTAAGGAAAGTACCCCGGTCTTGTCATAATAGTGTTATACATACCCCCTGTATATATTAGTTCGGAATACAAAGTTCGAGAGGCGCTTATTACAGACCGTCACCCCTGGTATAAAAATATTATGTACAGACTCCTGTGCTGTCGCCATGGACATTAACCGCTACTCTCGGTATATGTTTTTGATTATGACTGACATTGGCAAAATAGATAAAAATATGACGGTAATGTAATTCGGCATTTTTCATTTGTGGTTGCAGTTTTTCATGATTTTTCGACTTTTTACCTTATTTTTAAAAGTGTTTTTTGCTAAATTGTGGCCTATCGGTATTTAATAAATTTAAAAGAAAACAATTTTGTGTTCGTGGGTGCGAAGCAAGCGCCATTCCCAAATGACAAAAAAACTAACTTTGACGAAAGACGAAATTCACAAATGTATAGTGTGTGATGGACACGTTGAACCTGGATGGAGTTTTAAATGTTTAGTTTTAAATTTTAATATTTGGAAAAACATAGATTATTTCACTATACTTATATACAGGGTCCGGCAGAATGATCTCCCACATTAAAAGCGCCATTGTAAATGCTATTTATATTTAATTTTTTTTAACTGAAATCGTATTCGAATCGTACCATTTGTTTTTATTAAGTTTTGAAAATTACAGAGTCCATGTGGCGGCCATTTTTTTCGCTACACAGTCGAAGCTGATTTCTGAAAGTTTCACTCGTGCAGTTACTCTAAAGCGATATTCCTGTAATTTCTTGGTGTATTGCTACTTTCAATTCGTTAATGGTTCGGGAATAGTGTTCAGATATTCCCAAAGTATCTGGAACTAAAGCATGTCTACCAAGTGCGAAGTGAGTACGAAAAGTTTGTGTCGTAATCACAGATTCGTTACCTACTTTTGATTAATGTCTCGATAACGAAGGCACGATGGCAAGGAAATGGCAAGCCACGAGCTACCAACCGACTACGCTAAGCTTCCTCTCTCTTCAGTGATTCAGGCACAGTGGCAGTGCAAAATGTGGGAGATCATTATGCCGTACCCTATATTCACTTTACTTTAAAAGGCTCACGTTACATTTTTTTAAACACCCATTAATACCTAGTTAATATAGGTTAAGAGTGTAAATTTATATATTGTTTAATTTAAATACATTTTTACATTACCTAAACATGAAAAAACAATTAAAAAAGTTATACCTATATTTGCAACATTATTATGTATAAAGCATTCTAAAAGTATACATTATTAATTTAAGTTAATGTAGAATATGTAAATATTCTCTATGCACTAATAAAAAGGAATTTACTGTAGAATATTTGTCAAAAAGCCTTTTTTTAACTAGAAAATTAGCCTCTCAAGGAAATTTATGTACCTAAATGAATGGGAAACAAACTTTTAAACCTTATAGATTGAATAAAAATTTAACTTTCCTTTTCTTTATTGCTAGTAGTCATTAATTTAAACATTCTTTGATTAAGCTTCCTTATTGATTGGTGTTTATAGAGTCTTTTTAAGCAAATTGAGCTTTGACACAAAATAACTCATTCTTATCAGCGCGCATCGTTTAAATTTAAAACTATGTCATTGACGAGTTCAGTAACTGTTCAAAACACTATATTATAAGCTTGATTGGAGAACGATTTCATTGATGGCTATGAGCATCCGGTATACAATAATTTGAAAAGCCATCCTGTAGCTTAGAGACAAACTGCGCAAGGGTTATATATATTGTTTCAAATCCCCCTGCAAATGTTTAGTACGGAGCACAAAGTTGGAGAGGCGCTGATTCGTGCACGAAACCCCGGTATACTGCGCCAATTTCGTAATACAACTCCCACCGTGTGTCTGGTCTATCTCTGTCATTCGTCTATGGTTGAGCGTTAACTTGTGGGAGTGAAAAAACGCGTGATAAATAGAAATTCTAGTTTCTCTATCCACTAGAAACCGCAACCTGCGAATGAGAAATAAAGATGACGATAATTTACTGTTTAATTTGTTAATAATATGGCTAGTCCAGTTTAGGTCACCATCTAGTGTTATCCCTGGTAAGGTGACCAAAGACTTCTTAGAAGTTGTTGAGAATTTAATTTCATGTGTTTTATCCAGGTTTAATTTTAGATAATTGTTGGAGAACTAGTTATCGCCACGCTCTTGAACCTCAGTTAGATGACTTCGATGTTTTTATCTTTTGATACAAATTCCAATTGAGTTATATGATTTACATTTAAACTGTTTACAATTTTGGAACCCAAGTTAACAAAAAACTGGTTAAATTGGTCCGCACTCAAAGTAGAATTTTTTAAAATGTTGGTTTCGTATTATAGTTTTTTTCATAGGTACCTGCTTTTAAAAGGTAGTTAGCAGAAGCACCGACCTTTACCATTCATATTTTTATTAAAGACTTAATATTTACTCATGAACAAACCTGTAAAGCCCATTTCAGTGATGGGAGTGTCAATAACTCGTTTATCCCCGTACTTTTTCCATAAGCCTCTGGACACTTTGTAGGCCCCATCATATTGAGCTACTTCTTCACCTATCAGAAATACCTACAAAAATGTTTTTTTTTTCTAATAGAAGAAGAATTACTTAACTTATTTTAACTTTTATTATAATTTAGATAAAAATGCTCAATACCAGTGGCAGTTACTAAGAAAAACAATAAGTTTTTAAACAGGTTAGGCTATAAAAAAGTCCGGGATACCTCCAAAATATCTTCCTATAGGTTCTAACCAATATTTGACATGTTAAACTTTTTAATCTCCAGAATGAAATCTACATTTTAGATTTCAGCTAAATATCTCAAAATCTACAGGAATTCTATAATGAAAAGACTCTGTTGATCAATAATAAAACATGTATATTGCACTAAAATAAACCGATATCTTGAGAACTACTCATACTAGGAGAAATTTGTAGCTTGTTTAAAAGGTATTAATTAATTGATTTGATTTTTTAAAAATAATGTTGAAAAACGTAATTTTAAAATAATTCAAAAGCATTGTCAGCAAAATTCTCACATTTCAGCAAAAAAATAACAATAATAATCTTAGAGGCAGAAAAAATTACCAGTGTTGCCCCCATTACTTTATAAGAAGCTATAAAAATAAAAAAAAAAAAACAGTTTTTTTAATAAAAAAAATATTTTATATTTATACAATAATATTTCTTTTAAGTTATATTTTCATATTTGATCAGCAAAATTAGAATTTTACTATTATTTTGGCTTGTACTTTTTTCAATTACCTATGACTTGACCCCACAATTTTTACATCCTTTTAAAAGTTAGATTATCTGATAGATTTATAATTTTATTATTACAATAATTATATTACAATTTCTATTTCAAAATGTAAAAAAAATCAGAAAATAGTATTCTGTTTCGTACATCATAGGTGATAGTTTTCAAGATATAAGTAATTTTGAATATGTGTGTAAGAGACTAATTTTTCAGTTTTCAAAAATGATTGACACAAAAGCTACTTAGTAATCCAAAGTTTAAATTTCTGAGAGTCTTTCGGTAAAATAGGACCAAAATATAAACATTTTGTCTTTAAATCTACTATGCAGCACAGGACTCTGTATGTTCTTACCCTTTCGTCCCGCTCCATTTCTTCATCCATAGCCTGGTTAAGGGCATCTCTGACTGTCATTGGCTTTGAGGCCATCGCCCTAGTTGTTGAAAAGGCCCTTCTCCCTAGAATCTTATTAAGACTCGCTACATTTGCTAAGGTTTTTCTAGCTGCCATAATGAATTATCTGTAGGAAAGTAAGATTACACAACACCTACTGTAACGATTTTTTTCTTAACCCTCATAGCAAGTAACGTTTTGAACAAAAAAAAAAAATACTTGTAAGACCCTGTACAACTAAAAATAAATCAAAGAATTATCCACATATAAAAAAGAAAACAGTATCGTCAAGGGAGCGATCCTCCGGTGTCTGCGTGTCGGGCGTTTTCCTTTGTCGTCTTGTCCACTGGACCACGGTACTTCATGATAAAATTTGTTTCAACAAGCGTTGTTTAGAGTCGCTTTACGGCACGTTCCCCACTTCGTCGTCGCGCGGCTGTATTCAGACTGATCCAAGCTGCTTTGTTCGGTCAGGGAAACCCGCCGTCTCTTTTCAAATGCACGTAGCCGAGAGAGTCAGCTACATGCGGATTCTCGATGCAGTTTAACTTCTATATGGTAACCGAACTACCTTAGTTTTTGCCATAGATTGTACTCGGTAGATCGCAGGATTTTTGCGTGTTTCAGAGAGCATTTTAACACCGTTATATGTGCTAATAAAATATATTAAAAACTTATTTTAACCAAGCATAACTGCTACTCAAAATGTTGTAAAACTTACAGAAATTGTACAGTGTTTTGTAACAGAGTTAGTTTTGTGAAAAATGCTGGTGTGATTAAAAAGGTGGACCATTGTTCATTGCTGGTGAGTTTGCCTAATTTTTTTATTAGACTTTTTGCTGAGAACATAAACTTTTAATTCTATAGAAACATAAAATACTATTCTGAAAATTGATTAAACTTAAACGCATTTCTAAGACAACAATGACCTTTTTAGGCCATTCCATTTTATGAAGCCCATTCCATTTTATGAAGCCCATTCCATTTTATGAAGCCCATTCCATTTTATGAAGCCCATTCCATTTTATGAAGCCCATTCCATTTTATGGAGCTAGTTTTCGTGGACCCGTATATGTTTTGAAGCCCATTCCATTTTATGGAGCTCGTTTTCGGGGATCCGTATATGTTTTGAAGCCCGTACATCACACATACTTTGAGCAGAAGCCCGTAATTGTTTACTGAAGTAAAAGCCATGTTGTACTAGCCGATGTTACTGCTTTCTTTTTGTTTTGCTGTCCCGTTTTGAAATCTGTTTTGTTGAAGTACCGACCACACTACCTACTCAAATCTTTTGAGGACTCAACCTCCAGCGTGGGATTTGGCAGATAAGATTTAATACTTATTTTTACTAACCATTTTATTTAACTGTGATATATTTCTTTTTTATAGCACTGGTTATCATTTGTTAATATTTTTGGTAAACCTATTTATTGCCCTTGTTAAGATCTGGCAACAATGCACCCTTGTTGAGTAGATGCGCATTTACCCTCCCAAGGTATTAATTTTTCTTAGGTCCCAAAAATATATTATATTTTTTTGTTTTTAGCCAAATAGGTACATACTTTTTATTTAGGTACTTCGATAATTTTTTTGTGTGGCTTGATTTTATCGTCCGTGTATTTTCTTCTTACTTTTTATTAACATAAAATAATAAGATAAATTCTTTTATTGAAATAAAAAACCAACTCTTTATAAATAGAAATTAAATTACATTCTTGAGATAATAAAAATAAATAGTAACGAACATTCTGTGATAAGAAACAAGGATATAAAATAATATTTTTAATCGATAGCTATATAATTAAGTATTTAGGTTAAAAGATCCTTATATATTTATTTTTTTTGTAAATTTCCTTCTTGCAAGTCGTTTGCTGATAAAAAAAAAATAGAGACTATTTTTTTAAAAACCTTTTGCGTTTTAATCAAACATTCACCATCTTTATTAATACTTAGTGAATAATACAAGGTTCACTAAGATCTCGATACATTCTTTCTATTTTACTTTTAAACTTGTATTGGCGCCCTTTAGGCAAAAGAAAGTTAATTTATTTCACATGAATATTGTTGAGCTTTTTTGAGGTGAACACCACGACCTCAGTCCCAACTGAGCTACCGAGAGCATTTTAGTTTGTAACAAAAAACCGTTACAGATTAAGCGGCGCGACCAACGCGGGGCCTGAGTTTTTTATTGTTGTTTAAATTTCTTTTGCCTATAAATAAATATATTTTTTTTTTGAGTTTTTTTAAATTTTATATCCTTGGTTCATAACTAGTTAAAAAATTAAATACTTAAAAATAAATCAAGATAAATCTAAGATATTTAAATAAAGATAAATAAAGTCAAATATTATTTAATTAAAATAAATGAGAACAAATATAACCTAATAAAATTGATATAAAAATAATTTTTGCATTTATGGAGGTAAATTTTAATGCTAAAAGTAATAAGGCGGTTTTTTTTCTTCGTATATGGCATCTAGTACAGTTTAAACATACAAATAAAATTATTTGTGTTTTCTCTTTTTAGATTGTTTTGAATTGAATATTTATAATTGTTATTTAGGGGCTCAGCAAAACGAGAGTTTTTCTTAGTGGCAAAAAAAGGCTAAATCTAGATAGTTTTACCCAAAAATATTTTTAATAATTTTTTTGTTTTTTATTTTTTATTCTACGTGGCCAGTATTGAACTATATATGGGTGGTACCTACCTAAAGTTTTATCAGCCATATATTTTTTTTTATATATTGAATTTTTTTACTAACAATTTTGGTGTTGGGTATTTTCGTGATTGAATCTTGAGTACGTTTTGATCAGTCTGTGCGGGGACCGATTATTCATTATAATGTTTTTTGCTTACGTTCCACTAAATTAAGAGCGAGTTATGAAAACTATATTTTGAGATTTTTATTTTTTTGTATTTTTTATGCAGGGCGCTCGATGGTATTTAAAGATACTGTAGTTTGATTTTAAAGTTTTCTTTGTTGATTATACGACGATTGCGACTTAATAAAAAAAATATATAACTAATTCTTTTTAGCAATTTTTTTTTAAATTTTTTGTTGCTAGATTTTTTTTTTAATTTTAAAATGAATATTCGTAATATCGATTTAATGAGGCCTATTCATTTAACTCAAGCGGAGTTATCTTATGAATTAAGAATTCGTGGAGTTATTGCTACGAGACATCAAGATGCAGCACAAAAACGAAAAATGTTAAATCGCAGAATACAAGCGGATAAAAATCGAAATCTTTCTTATTCGGATCCGCAGTATGAATTCGAAAACGAAAAAAAGGTTATCGATGAAACCTTAGTAGCTTTAGAAGTTTTAATTTCGGAATTTGAAGGACCACAAACAGACTCTGCTTTTCAGCGCTATCGATCGCCATTAATTCATGTTTCGAATCGTATTTGTCGGATTATAATCCCTCTTATAGACCAAGACTCTGTCGTTATTAATTTTAAGCAAGAAGCTTATGCAAAATATTTAGAGCTAGAAGCTAACCTTTTTGAAAAAGCTGATACTTTTGAACAAAACAACAGCGACTCGAACCTAACGTTGAACCAAACCGTTCTTCCTGCTCCAACCCCTATCGTTACCCCTGTTTTTACTCAAAGCAAGTCAATACCTGTTCATCAGTGGAATTTGTCATTTTCTGGCGAAGCAGATTATCATGTTGTTCTAGAATTTTTAGATAAAGTTGAGGAATATTGTAAGTCCCGTCGTGTTTCAAAAATAGAGTTATTCGAGAGTGCTGGAGAGTTATTTTCTGGACCTGCGCATAACTGGTTTAAATCTGCTGTTAATAGAGCTACTAATTGGGAATCATTAGTTAAAATTTTAAAAACCGATTTTTTGCCTGAAGATTTAGACGATTTAATTTGGGAGGATATTAAAGCAAGAAAACAATATAAAACAGAACCTTTTCATCTTTTTGTTGCTAATATGGAGTCATTATTTAGACATTTAGATAGACAACCCTGCGAAGCCACAAAGTTAAAATACTTAAGGAAAAATATGTGTGATTTTTATAAATCTCCTGTAGCTTTGGTCAGCATTGACTCAATCCTTTCTTTATTGGAAAACTGCCGAAAAATAGAAAATTCAAAAACGACAGATGGCTCTTCTCTTCTCGTTTCTTCTTTCCACTCAAATGATCGAGACAATTTTTGTGAACCATCAACGTCTGGTTATAACCAAAACCAAAACCATAAAAATAATTTTAAAAATACATCCTTTTTATCTGGAAATTATCGAGGCAATTTTAAAAACAATCGAGGTCGTGGCAATCAGCATGGCTATCTGAATACCAATCATAATTTAAATTACAGTAACCAGTACAATAAATTTAATTCGAATCGTGGCAGATCTTATGGAAATCATCATGACTATTCGAGTAGCAATCATCATTCGCAGTCTAACAGTCAACGTAATAATTTTAGTAATCATCGTGGTAGTTTTCGAGGTAATTTTAAAAATAGAAATTCGAGTAGAAATCTTCAAGATAATTTAAATCCGAGTAATAATGTGACTTCTATTAATACTTCAGATACTAATAACAATCCTAAAACAGTTCAATCTAGTGAGTCTTCTAAGATAGTGTGTTGGAATTGTGGATTACCCAATCATGTTTTCTCGTCATGTAAAGCTCCGAAAAATAAATTTTGTTACAGATGTGGAAAATCCAATGTAACAACTCGTGATTGCAATTGTTCAAAAAACTAGTTTCGAGGACGTTTGGTAACGGTCGACGAACTCCTTGTAATTTTAAGGCCGAGAATAATAAAAGAAAATTTTTTTGTCAGTTTGAATGGGACAATTGGAAGAAATTTGTTTATGATTTTTATAATAAAGTTAAAGTATCGGAATTTGGTAATAAAGCAAACTTAAGTACCGTTGAATCGAATTTGGTTTCTAATGATAGTTCTTTAGCTCCATTATTTGTTAGGTTACCTCATGATAATAGGCCTTATATTGTGATAAATATTTTTGATACATTAGTTACTGCACTTTTAGATAGTGGTGCAAACCACAGTGTGCTTGGCAAGAAATCTTTAGACTTAATAACAAAATTTGAACTTGAAGTTGACAGTTTTGGAAAAAATAACCCGGTGTACACAGCTAGTGGACAACCACAAGAAGTTGTGGGTGTAATCTATTTGCCGATATGTGCTGATAATCTATGTAAGATTACAAAAGTTTTAGTTGTACCTTCATTATCGCATGGATTAATTTTGGGGAGTGACTTTTGTCGAAACTTTAACGTTAAGATTGATTTTGAGGATAATTCTTGGACAGTTTGTAGTTCTGTCAGTAATTTTGTTTTCTCTGTTTCTTCGGAGGACAAAGATACGTCTTTGGGCATTGAAAGTCAAAACTTTTCAGAAAGTGAGCTGCGAGACATCGAAAAAATTAAATTAGCTTATGAAGCTATCAGTTGTAAAGATAAACTAGGACGCACAGATAAACTTGTATTTAATATTGATACTGGAGATGCTCCACCATTCAGAGAACGACAATATCCTTTGTCACCTTTTATGATGAACATACTAAATAAAGAACTAGATGAAATGCTCGCCTTAAATGTAGTTGAACCATCACATAGCTCTTATAATTCTCCAGTCTTGTTAGTTAAGAAAGCAAACGATGAATACCGTTTCTGTTTTGACGGACGTCGTCTAAATAAAATAACAAAGCATTATGCATATCCTCTGCCTAGAGTAGATACTATTTTAAACACTTTGCGTGATGCACGTTATATCTCTTCCATTGATCTTAGAAAAGCTTTTTGCACCCTGATTGTAAAGAAAAAACTGCTTTCTCTGTACCAGGTCGTGGTCTATTCCATTTTAATGTTGTTCCGTTCGGTTTACGTAACTCTGCTCAATGCCAGCAAAGTTTAATGGATAAAGTTTTAACCCCGAAGCTTTCTCCTAAGGTGTTTTGCTATTTGGATGACATAATTGTTACTTCCAGTAGTTTTTCTGAACATATTTCACTGTTATATGAAGTGTTAAAAAAATTGAAAAATGCAAATTTAACTGTTAACCTTGAGAAATGTCAACTTTTTAAGTCAAGTCTCAAGTACCTTGGTTATGTAGTGGACTGCTCGGGATTACGTACCGACAGTGACAAGGTTGCTGCTATAGTGAATTTTCCTCAGTGTAAAACTACTACTGAAATCAAACGTTTTGTTAGTATGGCTTCTTGGTATAGAAAGTTTATTAAAGGCTTTTCTACTCTTGTTTCACTGTTAGCTCCCGCTAAATTTCGCGGTTGTTTATATATATTTTTAAAAACACACAACTGTATGAAAGGCAAAGCGCATTCAGCGTATTTGGACATGCGCACCAACAACCGGAGAGATCATTGTCAATCGCCAAGAGAAAAAGGCGTGTTAATTTCGTTCTCCAACTATTTTTAAATATCTACACCTGAAAGTGCTCGATTTTTGTGTACTGAAGCATAGAACTAGAAACTTCAAACCTTCAGCTACGTGGTGACATCATTAGATCCATTCGGGGGCCCCTGGGAACGAGGAGAACTTGAATGCAAAGGAGGTGAGTGCTTGTCTTTGATTACCGTTGTGTGGTTCCAACCATTTTACCTATGGACATTTTGATTATTTCGTAAAATCATATCAATATATTTATGTTTGCTCGCGATATCATTAATTAATAATATTTACAGTCCATTCATTGCCTTTAACGTTTTTCTATCCGTGGGCTAACATAAAAGTGTTCCTTTCGAGCCGAATTATTTTTAAATAATAAATCCATACGACGGTAGTAATAAATTATTTGCAATAAGACGGCGGCCTTGAATTTTTTCGCAGCGTTGAAACGTCGACCGGAGAAAGTAGCCGGCGCAGTACGTGTTTTTGGTCCGCTGCCATGGTAACGGGTCTACTCCGCGTGGTGTAAACAAATCGAGTAGGAATCAAAACAAGAGTTCAGTGGTGTATCATATCATTTCGATATTTAAAACAATTTTTATCAATTGGCGATAAATTAGTGCATATTTTCGACAATTCGTCATTTTTCTATTTCAGAAGCATTAATTTAGCGTTAATTGTATATTTACCGACAATTTCGTCATTTCAAAGGTAAAATCATGTCTGTCAAAAAAGCCGTACAAAAACGCAAGGGTTTTTTATCTGCGATCACCGAGTGTTATGTGTTGTCGCAGACTGCGGAAAAAGATGAAAGAGCGAGAAACGAGTTTCAAGTGAGGTATGCCGATTTGGATGAAACCTTCGATAAATGCATGCTGGCACATAATGACGTCATTATGTTGCTAGACGACTCGGACGATGAGGAATTTAAAACGCAGGATGCGATCCTTTCAGAAGCTCGTAAATATTTTTATGCGTGTAAGGGGGTTTACTCTAAAATATTTCCGGTTGAGGCCCCATCTTTTTCGGGATCATATGTTCGACAAAACGAATACGAAACTCCAAAACTCAAAGAGTTAGGTATTCCCATATTTCGAGGTGATAAAAAATTATGGCCAAGCTTTTTCGATCTTTTTAATAACATTATAGATCAAAATCAAAGTCTAAGTAACGTTCGAAAACTTCAATATTTATTTTCATATCTCGAGGATGAGCCTTTAAAATTGATATCAGGGATTAGCTTATCTGATCAAAATTATAAAATTGCTTACGACAAATTAGTCAATAGATATCAAAACAAGCGAGACCTCGCAAATGATGCTTTGAGCTCAATTATGAACTCCACCTTAAAAAACGAGTCAGCTAAAGAATTGCGTAATTTAATTGACACCTTTTCTGAATCCCTAGAAATTTTAAAATCACTTAGCTTTGACGTTGACAGTTGGGACTTTATTATTTTTTTCATTTTATTAGAAAAATTGGATATTCCAACGCGTTCAAATTTCGAAATGAGTCACGCCAATACTAATACCGAAATTCCCACTTTTCAGTCACTTTTTCAATTTCTAGAAAAAAGATGTAAAGTTTTGGAATCACTTCCTCAATCAACAGCACCCAAAAAGGTGCCTATCTATCAAAAATCAAATTCTATGCAAAATCAGTCTGGGCAAAAGCCTACCTATCAAAATTCAAATTCTATGCGAAATCAGTTTGGGCAAAAGCCTACCTATAAATCATCCAACTCGCCTTTTATAGGACTGGCTGGCACCTCAACTAATTCGAGTACGGGAATAAAATGTTTCCGATGTAATCAAGGTCACGTGCTTTCGAAATGTCAAACATTTCTTGATCTCTCACCTATCGATCGCCTATCTTTCGTCAAACAGAAAAAATTATGTTTAGCGTGTTTTCATCCCTTGCATAATGTAGATACGTGCAAATCAAAATATTCATGCAGGACTTGCAATAGTAAAAGGCACCACACTTTAACTCATATCTTAGAAACTAATCAAGCGTCTGGAAGCCAAGATACTAGTCCTGTCATTCACACACCACCTGTCAATAATCTTCATGTGTCATTAAATGCCTCAGGACCTTCAGGTACCTTTCTTTTATGCACCGCCATAATAGATGTTATGGACGGTTGCGGAAATTTTCAACCTGTAAGGGCACTGCTTGATTCTGGATCACAGACTGGATTCATCAGTGAAAAGTGTATTCAGCGTCTTAATCTTCCTAGGCGAAGTTACACCACTGAAATATTCGGATTAAATCAGATGTCTTCTTTTACTTCCAAAGGGCTCGTTCAATGTCACATTAAGCCACAAGGACAAGTCACTCCTTTACTTAATTTCGAAGCAATTGTTGTTCCACAACTATGTTCCAATATGCCTACATTCTCCTTGAACGATAATCAGTGGAAACACTTGGGAAACCTTAAACTTGCCGACCCATCTTATTTCAAATCTAGACCTGTGGACCTGGTTATTGGTTGCGAGCTATTCGCACAGATTTTCAAGGAGGGCAGGGTTCTTGGACAGGTAGGGCAGCCTTCAGCCCTTGAAACTATCTTTGGTTGGGTCGTCATGGGAAAGGTTGACGAAGTAGGTAGTCTTACGGAACGAACCAGTTGTTTTTTAACGAGTCATTCACCTCCTTTAGAGGTCATTCTCCCTAGGTTTTGGGAAATCGAACATTTGCCTAAAAAACAAATCTTATCAAAGGAAGAAAAACAGGCAGAATCAATTTTTACTGCTAGTGTATTACGGCAACCGAGCGGTAGATTCATGGTAGATCTTCCGTTTAAAGATAAAATAAACCCTGACCTAGGAAATACTTATCCGCAAGCTTATCGTAGATTTTTACTTCTAGAAAATAGATTAATCAAAAATCCTGATCTGTACACTGCCTATTCAAATTTCATGCAAGACTATATCGATTCTAATCATATGAGTTTGGTTTTATCTAGTCAACCAAAGGTCGACGTATCGTGTTTTTTAGCACATCATTGCGTTTTAAAGCCGGAAAGCTTGAGTACAAAATTAAGGGTGGTCTGGGATTGTTCAGCAGTCACCCCAAAAAATATTAGTCTCAATGACACATTGTTATCTGGACCGAAACTTCAAAAGGATATTGCTTCTTTACTCCTTACGTTTCGTCTTAATCCTATTGCCTACATTGCTGACATCAAACAGATGTTCCGTCAAGTCCTTATCAATCCTTATCACCGTCCTTATCAAAGGATATTGTGGAGGTTTTCTCCACAGGACCCACTTTCAGTGTGGGAACTTTCTACTGTCACTTTTGGCATGACATGCTCACCTTTTCTAGCCATGCGTACCTTAAATGAGCTGGCAGAGAGAGAAAAGGAACGTTTTCCTATGGCTAGTACTGTTCTAAAAACGTCAATCTATATCGACGATATCTTGGGAACTAGCCCTTCGCTTTCTGAAGCTCTCTCCCTTCAAACAGAACTCAATGATTTGTTGAAGTCGGGAGGATTTGAACTCAAAAAATGGGCAAGCAATTGTCCTGAGTTATTGGCAACATTGCCAGAGTCCGATCGTCAAATGCCTCTCTCTTTCGACAAGGAGGAACCCCACTTTATCAAAGTTTTAGGACTTCAATGGCATCCAAAAAACGACATTTTTTCTTATCAATGCCGAATGAAGGACAAACCCCCAACCAAACGTTCTATTTTATCTATCATAGGAACAATCTTCGATCCCTTAGGTTTTCTTTGTCCCTTGTTGCTACAAGCAAAATTTATTTTGCAACAGTTGTGGATATCGAAAGTAGGCTGGGACGAAGAACCAGATTCTTCTATCATCGACTCTTGGAACAAACTTCGTTCTGAATTCCCGCTTCTTTCCAATTTTCAATTACCCCGACAAATCAAACTGTCAAAAACCAATACCTGTCAAATCATCGGCTTCTGTGACGCTTCAATTCGAGGCTACGCAGGCGTCGTATATTTTCGTGTAGAAGAGGAAAACAATATATCTGTTTCTCTCATATCTGCAAAATCTAGGGTCGCGCCTATAAAGTCACAAACTTTGGCTAGGCTAGAACTCCTAGGCGCATTTCTTTTAAGCGAATTAATTGACTTCGTTTTATCTAGCTATGAAGGAAAAATAACTTTTACAAATATCGTTACTTTCTGCGATTCGCAAGTCGTATTGCACTGGCTTTCATCCCCTCCTAATCGCTGGCAAACCTTTGTTGGAAATCGCGTCAGTAGAATCCAAGAAATCATTCCCTCAAACTCGTGGCGCTACATTCCTTCTGCTTTGAATGCAGCCGATATTGCGTCACGAGGGGCCACCCCTTCACAGCTCATGTCACATGACATGTGGTGGAACGCACCGTCGTTTTTGTGGTCTCCCGAAAACGAATGGCCCGATTTTCATAAACCAAAAATGCCGATTGATTTCGGAGATATTAATCTGGAGGAAAAGCCAAAAGTCTGTTGCAATGCGATAATTGATGTCAACTTCTTAGATCAGCTTCTTATCAAATATTCATCTATATCCAAAATTCAACGTATCATTTGTTATGTCCTTCGAATAGTTAACCTTTTTCAAAACCATTCCTATCAAAAACCCACTAAGCCGCCGGACCAAAAAGTTATTTTTGAGAATATTGTTTTTCCTACCACCGGTGAGATGCAAAGTGCGTTACACCTTCTTATCAAACGCGTTCAAGGTTCTTGTTTTTCTGAGCTTTTTTCTGCGTTATCTAAGGATAAACCAATACCGAAACCTTTGCGAAAACTTTCACCTTTTCTTGATGAGAATAATATCATTAGAGTCGGTGGCAGATTACAAAAATCTGACCTTTTGTCTTATTCTGCAAAACACCCCGTCTTACTTTCGAGTGACCATCGTTTAACTACACTTCTTATCGAGTCCGCTCATCGACAATATCTTCATCCTGGGTCTAAAACATTACATAATCTGCTTTTACAGCAATTTTGGATATTATCTGCCAGACGGGCAATTCAAAGAACCATATCCAAGTGCTTGCAATGTTTTAGAATCAACCCTAAACCCTATAGACCGCCCATAATGAGTTCACTTCCCGCTCATCGAATCAATCAGCTTAAACCTTTTTCGAGTGTAGCTATCGACTTTTGTGGACCTTTCTTTGTGATTCCTCATCGTTACCGTGGTTGTAAAGCTTTCAAATCGTATGTCTGTGTGTTTGTCTGTACGGCCACACATTGCGTGCATTTGGAATTAACCATGGAACTGTCCACCGAAGGGTTCGTAGGTGCATTCCATCGATTCATTTCCAGACGTGGAAGCGTGACGCAATGCTGGTCAGATCAAGGCAGTAATTTTATAGGGTTTCGTAACCAATTACTGGATTACGCAAGAAGTGCTGCCACCAGACTTTCTATTCGTTGGCACCTGGGACCTCCTCTCAGTCCACATTTCAATGGCCTGGCAGAAGCTGGCGTCAAAAGTTTTAAAACTCACTTTGTTCGAGTTGTCGGCGACCAGAAGTTGTCTATCATGGAGATGTCCACCCTTACCTGTCGCATAGAAGCCGTACTTAATAGTCGCCCTTTATCTCCTGCCTCTTCAGACCCACACGATCTTCAACCTCTTACCCCTGGGCATTTTTTGACACTTGAACCCCTTAACTCTGAAATTCCGGAGTCAGATTTGTCCGAGGTTCCCCTAAATCGGCTCTCGAGATGGCAACTAATCCAAAAACTACATAATGATTTTTGGAAACGGTATTCTATAGAGTATTTGCATACGCTACAACAGCGACACAAGTGGGCTGATTTGTCCCCAAATATCAAATTAAATGATTTGGTTATCATAACAAGTGATCACATTCAAACGCCTTTGAGATGGCCGGTCGGTCGGGTCATCGAACTGCATCCCGGCGGGGACGGTCAGGTGCGTGTTGCGACGGTAAAAACGGTTACCGGTGTTTATAAGCGGCCAGTTGTAAAACTGTGCCTCTTGCCAAATTAAAAGTAATTTTAATTTTCTACCTTTTACCGGGTATTACAATAGGTTTTTATTTTTAATTTTTTTTTTGAATTTTTTGTTTGTTTGTTTTGCCTTTTTTCGGGATTTCGTTATCTCTAAATAAACTTACGATACTTATCTATTTTCATTCATTTATATTTATCGGTCGATTCTTTTTCTTATATCTATATCTGTCCGGTTGAGATTCTAAATTTGTGTGTTTTGGAGGGCAGTTATGTTAGCTCCCGCTAAATTTCGCGGTTGTTTATATATATTTTTAAAAACACACAACTGTATGAAAGGCAAAGCGCATTCAGCGTATTTGGACATGCGCACCAACAACCGGAGAGATCATTGTCAATCGCCAAGAGAAAAAGGCGTGTTAATTTCGTTCTCCAACTATTTTTAAATATCTACACCTGAAAGTGCTCGATTTTTGTGTACTGAAGCATAGAACTAGAAACTTCAAACCTTCAGCTACGTGGTGACATCATTAGATCCATTCGGGGGCCCCTGGGAACGAGGAGAACTTGAATGCAAAGGAGGTGAGTGCTTGTCTTTGATTACCGTTGTGTGGTTCCAACCATTTTACCTATGGACATTTTGATTATTTCGTAAAATCATATCAATATATTTATGTTTGCTCGCGATATCATTAATTAATAATATTTACAGTCCATTCATTGCCTTTAACGTTTTTCTATCCGTGGGCTAACATTTCACCGTTGAACGATTTGTTGAAAGGTAAAAAGAAAGGTCAAACTGTGAAATGGACTCCTGACGCGGATAGTGCTTTTATTAAGTTAAAAGAGGCTCTGGTCTCTGCTCCAATTTTATGCAGCCCCGATTTTGATATTCCTTTTATTATTCAGGCTGATGCTTCTAATACCGGTTTGGGCGGTGTGCTTTTGCAAGAAATAGATGGCTCAGAAAGAGTTATAGCTTACGCTAGCAGATCTTTATCTCGAACAGAACGTAATTATACTGTGACTGAAAGAGAATGTCTTGCTGTAATTTTTTCCTTATCAAAATTTAGGCCCTATGTGGAGGGTACTGCAAATCTAAAAATTATTACCGATCACTATTCACTTTTATGGTTAAATAATATGAAAGAACCAACTGGAAGATTAGCCAGATGGGCCGTTCAATTGCAACAGTATGATTATACTATTACTCATAGAAAAGGATCATTAAATGTAGTTCCAGATTGTTTGTCCAGGATCCCTTCTGATAATCTAGTTAATAACGACCATGAGAATGTAGATGTTTTAGCTTTGACTAATTTTGAGACACAAAAATTAGATATCCGTTTAGAAAACCTTGACCCTTTTTATTTAAAGATGCAACAAGATATTTTATCTAAACCTGAAAAATTTCCTAATTGGTGCGTTAAAAATAATTTTGTTTACAAGCACGTTCCCTTAAAAACTAAATTTAAATCTAATTTGACCCCCTGGAAAATTTTAGTTCCAAAAAGTCAAGTTTAAGAAATAATTAGAAAACATCATGACCCTGTTGTAGCAGGTCACTTTGGATTTTTTAAGACCATTAGTAGAATTCAGGAAACTTATTATTGGAAAGAAATCAGAAAAGATGTAGCTAAATATATCAGATCTTGTGTAGTATGTGGAGAACAAAAGGCATCAAATGAAGCTAGAATGGGTTTAATGGGTGCTGAGAAGTCTTGTAACTTTCCATTTCAAATTATTGCAGTAGATATTATCGGTCCTCTGCCTAGAAGTCGTTCTGGTTTTAGTCACTTGTTAGTTGTGGGCGATTGGTTTTCTAAGTATACAATATTACATCCTTTAAGAAAAGCTGAAGCAAGTAAGATTTGTCAGTTCATGGAAAAGGAAATATTTTTGGTACATGGAGTACCCCAATTTATTATCTGCGACAATGGTAGCCAGTTCGCTGGAAAGGTTTTTAAGAAAATGGCCGAAAAATATGAAGTTCAGAAAATTTGGTTTAATGCTCGTTATCATCCCCAGACTAATTTTGTTGAAAGGTCAAATAGAGTAGTTGGTACAGCTATACGTAGCTATATTAAAGAGCATAGAGATTGGGATCAACACTTGTCAGAGATACAATTTGCTATTAATTCATCGGTTCATGAAGTTACACAGTTTAGTCCTAATTTTATGTAGTATGGAAAGTATTATGGTGAAATTATAGATACTGAAGATCTTGAACTTTTGTCCAGAGAGCGCGTTGAGTTTTGTGATAATTTAAAAGGACTTTCGGAAATTTATGAAAATGTTAAGAAAAAGCTTCATCAAGCATATGAGAGAAATAAACGCCAATATAATTTGAGAAAACGAGATGTTCAGTTTAATGTCGGAGATAAAGTATGGAAGCGTAATAAGGTGTTGTCTGACGCATCAAATCAATTTGCTGCCAAATTGGCAAAGAAATATGTTCTATGTAAGATTTCTAAAAAGATATCTCGATTAATATATCGGCTAGTTCATATTGACGGTTCTGATGCAGGCGAATGGCACATTAAGGATTTGAAGCCTTATCTTGGTTCGAATTCTAACGTTTCCGTAGGCTCTGATAATTAGTTTTGAGTATTTTGTAGGCAGTTGAGTGTTATTTTTGAAAGGAAAAATTGAAAATTAAGTACCGAGTTACATGTTTTAGAGTGACCAGAATTTTGAGTAAAGATACAAATAAGTTTCGTCGTGAGGAAGTGTATTTGGGTACCCTAGTCATTTGCAAATTTCCCCTGTGTAATACTGCAGTCGATTCCCCATTAGCTTATTGATATTGTTTAAGGTATGTAGTTTCGATATCTTTGATTTTTGAGTATGAGCAATTTGGTTATCATGTTTTAGTTGCCTTGTGAAGTCTTTGTAGATTAGTCCCTACTTATTTTGTCCCTTTCCTAGTTTAGACTGACCGATAGTGACTCCAATTTTGGCGGGTGATACACGAAAGATATCAAGCTTCTATAAAGAATCATTCCAAGGAACCCCTATTTGCACATAAAATGAATTTGTGTATGCTCATAAATACCTTTTGTGATGAATACCTAGCCAGTATTTGTTTCATAGCAACTTTCTCTTAAGTTAATATTTTTTTACCACATAGTTTAATAGTTTGTTAGTAGTATATTCTTGTTTCTAATTAATTTGTAACTGGTAGTATTCATACTGCATAAATAAAATTTGTTTTTCCCCAAATTTTATTCTTTTAGGAGAGGGGTGGTGTAACGATTTTTTTCTTAACCCTCATAGCAAGTAACGTTTTGAACAAAAAAAAAATAAAATACTTGTAAGACCCTGTACAACTAAAAATAAATCAAAGAATTATCCACATATAAAAAAGAAAACAGTATCGTCAAGGGAGCGATCCTCCGGTGTCTGCGTGTCGGGCGTTTTCCTTTGTCGCCTTGTCTACTGGACCACGGTACTTCATGATAAAATTTGTTTCAACAAGCGTTGTTTAGAGTCGCTTTACGGCACGTTCCCCACTTCGTCGTCGCGCGGCTGTATTCAGACTGATCCAAGCTGCTTTGTTCGGTCAGGGAAACCCGCCGTCTCTTTTCAAATGCACGTAGCCGAGAGAGTCAGCTACATGCGAATTCTCGATGCAGTTTAACTTCTATATGGTAACCGAACTACCTTAGTTTTTGCCATAGATTGTACTCGGTAGATCGCAGGATTTTTGCGTATTTCAGAGAGCATTTTTTAAAAACTTATTTTAACCAAGCATAACTGCTACTCAAAATGTTGTAAAACTTACAGAAATTGTACAGTGTTTTGTAACAGAGTTAGTTTCGTGAAAAATGCTGGTGTGATTAAAAAGGTGGACCATTGTTCATTACTGGTGAGTTTGCCTAATTTTTTTATTAGACTTTTGCTGAGAACATAAACTTTTAATTCTATAGAAACATAAAATACTATTCTGAAAATTGATTAAACTTAAACGCATTTCTAAGACAACAATGACCTTTTTAGGCCATTCCATTTTATGAAGCCCATTCCATTTTATGAAGCCCATTCCATTTTATGAAGCCCATTCCATTTTATGGAGCTGGTTTTCGTGGACCCGTATATGTTTTGAAGCCCATTCCATTTTATGGAGCTCGTTTTCGGGGATCCGTATATGTTTTGAAGCCCGTACATCACACATACTTTGAGCATAAGCCCGTAATTGTTTACTGAAGTAAAAGCCATGTTGTACTAGCCGATGTTACTGCTTTCTTTTTGTTTTGCTGTCCCGTTTTGAAATCTGTTTTGTTGAAGTACCGACCACACTACCTACTCAAATCTTTTGAGGACTCAATCTCCAGCGTGGGATTTGGCAGATAAGATTTAATACTTATTTTTACTAACCATTTTATTTAACTGTGATATATTTCTTTTTTATAGCACTGGTTATCATTTGTTAATATTTTTGGTAAACCTATTTATTGCCCTTGTTAAGATCTGGCAACAATGCACCCTCGTTGAGTAGATGCGCATTTACCCTCCCAAGGTATTAATTTTTCTTAGGTCACAAAAATATATTATATTTTTTTGTTTTTAGCCAAATAGGTACATACTTTTTATTTAGGTACTTCGATAATTTTTTTGTGTGGCTTGATTTTATCGTCCGTGTATTTTCTTCTTACTTTTTATTAACATAAAATAATAAGATAAATTCTTTTATTGAAATAAAAAACCAACTCTTTATAAATAGAAATTAAATTACATTCTTGAGATAATAAAAATAAATAGTAACGAACATTCTGTGATAAGAAACAAGGATATAAAATAATATTTTTAATCGATAGCTATATAATTAAGTATTTAGGTTAAAAGATCCTTATATATTTATTTTTTTTGTAAATTTCCTTCTTGCAAGTCGTTTGCTGATAAAAAAAATAGAGACTATTTTTTTAAAAACCTTTTGCGTTTTAATCAAACATTCACCATCTTTATTAATACTTAGTGAATAATACAAGGTTCACTAAGATCTCGATACATTCTTTCTATTTTACTTTTAAACTTGTATTGGCGCCCTTTAGGCAAAAGAAAGTTAATTTATTTCACATGAATATTGTTGAGTTTTTTTGAGGTGAACACCACGACCTCAGTCCCAACTGAGCTACCGAGAGCATTTTAGTTTGTAACAAAAAACCGTTACACTACAAGAAAAAAAATCGAGAAATTTGAATCAGAATCTGAGGTTAAAAAGTCCCCAGACGTCAGGATTTTCTTCAGGGAGTGAATTCATATGAAATCAATGAAAATAAAGATGTTTGGATTCATTTTAATCTCCATATGAATACAAATTGTATAATTCGATGCATCTTAAAAGGATTTTTTTTAAAACTAGAGTATACACTTTACATAAATTAAAGACATAAATGCCCAGAACTGTAATAACAACTAAATAGTCCGAATTTTTCTACTTGGTCGCTAAAATGGATTAAAAAACACATTAAACGCAAATACCTGAAATATTAATTTTAACACACATTTTGCTTTAAAATATAGAAAACAAAATGTAAATATAGGTACTATTTTAAGTTTAAATGTTATTGAAGCGTCTTCGAGAGTTTCCATCCATTGCTCCGAGGCTTTGTTTAGGCTATGATTATAATTTTCTATTTTTTTTTTAATTACTTGTAGTCTTTATGTTTGTTGGAAGTTTATTGTATACCTTAGTTGTCATGTAGAAAGAAAATTATAAATGGTATGGTGTGGTATTGCAAGATCACCTGAAAATCGCGTCTGGACACCCTGGTTTACGAAGCTATTTAAAACAAAATATTCTTGTTTTTTTTTGACAAACAAAAGTAACCTATAGAAAAATAAAGAATATACCTCGGTGTATACAAGATTCTATAAAAAACAATAATTTTTTAATTTTATTTAAGTAAAAAAGTTATAACGTTTAGATGTCGCTTAGAGCAACAGTTTTCAAGATATTTAAATTAGAAGTTTTTATTGTATGCGTAAAAGATTTTTGATTAAATTCTTACCTACTTCATACATATTAGCTATAATCAATACTTTTTATAGTGTTCTAAGATTGGATGTTTTCTTAAGAAATATTAAGTTAAAAAAATATACAGCGTGGTTCTTGAATTATCATCATATCAAGTGTGTTATCATTGTTGTGTGAACAAATACCTCTTCGTATTAGTTTTTTTAAAAATGGTAAGTACTTTTTTTTTGTTTTAAAAGAAAATTTTAATTATCAATAAAATTAATATTTTATTATTTATTTTAAAAAATATAAAATTTCTTAAGCATGGCGCTCCCAGCAACTAAGTTAAAATTTTAAAATTGACAAATAGTAAATTAAACTTAAAACTGTTTATTATTGTAGGCTAGATAAATACCAGAGAAAAACTATTTAAAAAAATTCAAAATGCTGGAGATGTTCGTATAATAAGCGAATAAACAAATGTATTCAGGTTAGGGTGGCCATTTTGAACATTAATTGTAGATTTTTTTTTTGTTTTTCTATTTAAAAATTTGTTGTTGCAATAAAATATGTATAATTTTTATAATTGGTTTTTATTTCTTTTGTTAATAATAATTATTTATTAATTAAAATAATATTCTGTTTAAAAACCTGCTTAAGTATACACCGAGGCACAAAAAAATACACTGATGATTTTAATGCAATGGTAGTGGACCAAAGAACACCCTGTACATCGTACATCAAATTTTTCAACGGAATCGTCTTACAGATTTCAGAAAAACCTAAATGCTGGTTAGTTTTTGCAAAAATATTAATTAGTAGAATGAATTGAAGAAAGTATCATAAAAACTTTAAATGCAAAAATTTCAAAAACCGTTGCTCTGAACGGCTTTAAAACAGTATAACTTTTTTACATAAAAAAGATCGGAAAACCATTATATTACATAAAAACTAGTAGACACCGAGGCACAAAAAAAGAGCACTGATTTTAATGCAATGCTAGTACACTGTACATCAAAATTTTCAATGGAATCGTCTTGCCAATTTCCAATACACTTACACGCTGGTTATTTTTTGCAAAAATAATTATTAGTAAAAAAGTTATTAAAGAAAATCGAATTGACAAAATAAAGTTTAACATCCTGTATCTCGGTTAGTACGAACTTTTGGACTAAGGTAAGTATGGCTAAATCGTTATAATTTGGCCCAGGGATTCTACAGTTGAACTATGTACTATTAGTTCTGGGACATCCTGTATATATATATATATATATATATATATATATATACAAGAAAAAATTGCTGATCACCCTTTGACTTACTGTTGTGAAATGTTACAATTGCAGATTTTTTGGGGTTCAAGGGCAGAGACCATTTGACCGACACCAGTTAAAGAAATTGACTCAGGTGGTGTTCATGTTAGCTATCATGTCTGTTAATTTAGGTGATGTTCCGTTTTGTTTGTATCATCAGCAAACTGGTATAAACCTTTAGCCTCTTAAAGAGTTTCCGCCAAGTTGTTACAAAAAACAAGGAAAAGTAGTGGTGAGAGAATCCCGCCCTGTAATACTCCATATTTCACTGAATGAACTTCCGATTTAAAGGGCATTATCTGTCCCTCGACACCCTTCAGTTGCACAAAAACTGGCGGCGTTCTGTCACATATAACACTGTCTCCAATCCAGTGGAGGTCCCCTGATGCCATAGGACTCAAGTCTACCTACAAGTAATTTCACATTCACTAAATCGAAAGCTTTGGGTAGATCGTAAGAAATACCTGATGTAAAATGTTTTTATCTAAATAAAAGTGTTATATATTGTTTGAATTCTCCGTCGTGGAGCATCTTTGTAATTTTCGAAAAGGAGTGACAAAATCCTAAACTCTACACAATTTTTGAATAGATTATATATTCCTATTTATACCCCGACGCGTTTCGGAAAAAAATAAAGTATGTCGCCAAACTTTAGAGTATTATTCTTTGAGTTCTAAGAAAAAAACTTTTTATAAACATAGGTCCGCAAATGCTTAGTTTTTGATTTCCAGCTTGTTACATTTTAAATTTTTTGTTGGTTTTTTTTATAATTCGTGCAGTTTTTGAGATGTTTAATGAGGAATATCTCGATTAATATATCGGCTAGTTCATATTGACGGTTCTGATGCAGGCGAATGGCACATTAAGGATTTGAAGCCTTATCTTGGTTCGAATTCTAACGTTTCCGTAGGCTCTGATAATTAGTTTTGAGTATTTTGTAGGCAGTTGAGTGTTATTTTTGAAAGGAAAAATTGAAAATTAAGTACCGAGTTACATGTTTTAGAGTGACCAGAATTTTGAGTAAAGATACAAATAAGTTTCGTCGTGAGGAAGTGTATTTGGGTACCCTAGTCATTTGCAAATTTCCCCTGTGTAATACTGCAGTCGATTCCCCATTAGCTTATTGATATTGTTTAAGGTATGTAGTTTCGATATCTTTGATTTTTGAGTATGAGCAATTTGGTTATCATGTTTTAGTTGCCTTGTGAAGTCTTTGTAGATTAGTCCCTACTTATTTTGTCCCTTTCCTAGTTTAGACTGACCGATAGTGACTCCAATTTTGGCGGGTGATACACGAAAGATATCAAGCTTCTATAAAGAATCATTCCAAGGAACCCCTATTTGCACATAAAATGAATTTGTGTATGCTCATAAATACCTTTTGTGATGAATACCTAGCCAGTATTTGTTTCATAGCAACTTTCTCTTAAGTTAATATTTTTTTACCACATAGTTTAATAGTTTGTTAGTAGTATATTCTTGTTTCTAATAAATTTGTAACTGGTAGTATTCATACTGCATAAATAAAATTTGTTTTTCCCCAAATTTTATTCTTTTAGGAGAGGGGTGGTGTAACGATTTTTTTCTTAACCCTCATAGCAAGTAACGTTTTGAACAAAAAAAAAATAAAATACTTGTAAGACCCTGTACAACTAAAAATAAATCAAAGAATTATCCACATATAAAAAAGAAAACAGTATCGTCAAGGGAGCGATCCTCCGGTGTCTGCGTGTCGGGCGTTTTCCTTTGTCGCCTTGTCCACTGGACCACGGTACTTCATGATAAAATTTGTTTCAACAAGCGTTGTTTAGAGTCGCTTTACGGCACGTTCCCCACTTCGTCGTCGCGCGGCTGTATTCAGACTGATCCAAGCTGCTTTGTTCGGTCAGGGAAACCCGCCGTCTCTTTTCAAATGCACGTAGCCGAGAGAGTCAGCTACATGCGAATTCTCGATGCAGTTTAACTTCTATATGGTAACCGAACTACCTTAGTTTTTGCCATAGATTGTACTCGGTAGATCGCAGGATTTTTGCGTATTTCAGAGAGCATTTTAACACCGTTATAATACGTGCTAATAAAATATATTAAAAACTTATTTTAACCAAGCATAACTGCTACTCAAAATGTTGTAAAACTTACAGAAATTGTACAGTGTTTTGTAACAGAGTTAGTTTCGTGAAAAATGCTGGTGTGATTAAAAAGGTGGACCATTGTTCATTACTGGTGAGTTTGCCTAATTTTTTTATTAGACTTTTGCTGAGAACATAAACTTTTAATTCTATAGAAACATAAAATACTATTCTGAAAATTGATTAAACTTAAACGCATTTCTAAGACAACAATGACCTTTTTAGGCCATTCCATTTTATGAAGCCCATTCCATTTTATGAAGCCCATTCCATTTTATGAAGCCCATTCCATTTTATGGAGCTGGTTTTCGTGGACCCGTATATGTTTTGAAGCCCATTCCATTTTATGGAGCTCGTTTTCGGGGATCCGTATATGTTTTGAAGCCCGTACATCACACATACTTTGAGCATAAGCCCGTAATTGTTTACTGAAGTAAAAGCCATGTTGTACTAGCCGATGTTACTGCTTTCTTTTTGTTTTGCTGTCCCGTTTTGAAATCTGTTTTGTTGAAGTACCGACCACACTACCTACTCAAATCTTTTGAGGACTCAATCTCCAGCGTGGGATTTGGCAGATAAGATTTAATACTTATTTTTACTAACCATTTTATTTAACTGTGATATATTTCTTTTTTATAGCACTGGTTATCATTTGTTAATATTTTTGGTAAACCTATTTATTGCCCTTGTTAAGATCTGGCAACAATGCACCCTTGTTGAGTAGATGCGCATTTACCCTCCCAAGGTATTAATTTTTCTTAGGTCACAAAAATATATTATATTTTTTTGTTTTTAGCCAAATAGGTACATACTTTTTATTTAGGTACTTCGATAATTTTTTTGTGTGGCTTGATTTTATCGTCCGTGTATTTTATTCTTACTTTTTATTAACATAAAATAATAAGATAAATTCTTTTATTGAAATAAAAAACCAACTCTTTATAAATAGAAATTAAATTACATTCTTGAGATAATAAAAATAAATAGTAACGAACATTCTGTGATAAGAAACAAGGATATAAAATAATATTTTTAATCGATAGCTATATAATTAAGTATTTAGGTTAAAAGATCCTTATATATTTATTTTTTTTGTAAATTTCCTTCTTGCAAGTCGTTTGCTGATAAAAAAAATAGAGACTATTTTTTTAAAAACCTTTTGCGTTTTAATCAAACATTCACCATCTTTATTAATACTTAGTGAATAATACAAGGTTCACTAAGATCTCGATACATTCTTTCTATTTTACTTTTAAACTTGTATTGGCGCCCTTTAGGCAAAAGAAAGTTAATTTATTTCACATGAATATTGTTGAGTTTTTTTGAGGTGAACACCACGAACTCAGTCCCAACTGAGCTACCGAGAGCATTTTAGTTTGTAACAAAAAACCGTTACACTACAAGAAAAAAAATCGAGAAATTTGAATCAGAATCTGAGGTTAAAAAGTCCCCAGACGTCAGGATTTTCTTCAGGGAGTGAATTCATATGAAATCAATGAAAATAAAGATGTTTGGATTCATTTTAATCTCCATATGAATACAAATTGTATAATTCGATGCATCTTAAAAGGATTTTTTTTAAAACTAGAGTATACACTTTACATAAATTAAAGACATAAATGCCCAGAACTGTAATAACAACTAAATAGTCCGAATTTTTCTACTTGGTCGCTAAAATGGATTAAAAAACACATTAAACGCAAATACCTGAAATATTAATTTTAACACACATTTTGCTTTAAAATATAGAAAACAAAATGTAAATATAGGTACTATTTTAAGTTTAAATGTTATTGAAGCGTCTTCGAGAGTTTCCATCCATTGCTCCGAGGCTTTGTTTAGGCTATGATTATAATTTTCTATTTTTTTTTTAATTACTTGTAGTCTTTATGTTTGTTGGAAGTTTATTGTATACCTTAGTTGCCATGTAGAAAGAAAATTATAAATGGTATGGTGTGGTATTGCAAGATCACCTGAAAATCGCGTCTGGACACCCTGGTTTACGAAGCTATTTAAAACAAAATATTCTTGTTTTTTTTTGACAAACAAAAGTAACCTATAGAAAAATAAAGAATATACCTCGGTGTATACAAGATTCTATAAAAAACAATAATTTTTTAATTTTATTTAAGTAAAAAAGTTATAACGTTTAGATGTCGCTTAGAGCAACAGTTTTCAAGATATTTAAATTAGAAGTTTTTATTGTATGCGTAAAAGATTTTTGATTAAATTCTTACCTACTTCATACATATTAGCTATAATCAATACTTTTTATAGTGTTCTAAGATTGGATGTTTTCTTAAGAAATATTAAGTTAAAAAAATATACAGCGTGGTTCTTGAATTATCATCATATCAAGTGTGTTATCATTGTTGTGTGAACAAATACCTCTTCGTATTAGTTTTTTTAAAAATGGTAAGTACTTTTTTTTTGTTTTAAAAGAAAATTTTAATTATCAATAAAATTAATATTTTATTATTTATTTTAAAAAATATAAAATTTCTTAAGCATGGCGCTCCCAGCAACTAAGTTAAAATTTTAAAATTGACAAATAGTAAATTAAACTTAAAACTGTTTATTATTGTAGGCTAGATAAATACCAGAGAAAAACTATTTAAAAAAATTCAAAATGCTGGAGATGTTCGTATAATAAGCGAATAAACAAATGTATTCAGGTTAGGGTGGCCATTTTGAACATTAATTGTAGATTTTTTTTTTGTTTTTCTATTTAAAAATTTGTTGTTGCAATAAAATATGTATAATTTTTATAATTGGTTTTTATTTCTTTTGTTAATAATAATTATTTATTAATTAAAATAATATTCTGTTTAAAAACCTGCTTAAGTATACACCGAGGCACAAAAAAATACACTGATGATTTTAATGCAATGGTAGTGGACCAAAGAACACCCTGTACATCGTACATCAAATTTTTCAACGGAATCGTCTTACAGATTTCAGAAAAACCTAAATGCTGGTTAGTTTTTGCAAAAATATTAATTAGTAGAATGAATTGAAGAAAGTATCATAAAAACTTTAAATGCAAAAATTTCAAAAACCGTTGCTCTGAACGGCTTTAAAACAGTATAACTTTTTTACATAAAAAAGATCGGAAAACCATTATATTACATAAAAACTAGTAGACACCGAGGCACAAAAAAAGAGCACTGATTTTAATGCAATGCTAGTGGTCCAGGGAGCACCCTGTACACTGTACATCAAAATTTTCAATGGAATCGTCTTGCCAATTTCCAATACACTTACACGCTGGTTATTTTTTGCAAAAATAATTATTAGTAAAAAAGTTATTAAAGAAAATCGAATTGACAAAATAAAGTTTAACATCCTGTATCTCGGTTAGTACGAACTTTTGGACTAAGGTAAGTATGGCTAAATCGTTATAATTTGGCCCAGGGATTCTACAGTTGAACTATGTACTATTAGTTCTGGGACATCCTGTATATATATATATATATATATATATATATATATATATATATATATAAGAAAAAATTGCTGATCACCCTTTGACTTACTGTTGTGAAATGTTACAATTGCAGATTTTTTGGGGTTCAAGGGCAGAGACCATTTGACCGACACCAGTTAAAGAAATTGACTCAGGTGGTGTTCATGTTAGCTATCATGTCTGTTAATTTAGGTGATGTTCCGTTTTGTTTGTATCATCAGCAAACTGGTATAAACCTTTAGCCTCTTAAAGAGTTTCCGCCAAGTTGTTACAAAAAACAAGGAAAAGTAGTGGTGAGAGAATCCCGCCCTGTAATACTCCATATTTCACTGAATGAACTTCCGATTTAAAGGGCATTATCTGTCCCTCGACACCCTTCAGTTGCACAAAAACTGGCGGCGTTCTGTCACATATAACACTGTCTCCAATCCAGTGAAGGTCCCCTGATGCCATAGGACTCAAGTCTACCTACAAGTAATTTCACATTCACTAAATCGAAAGCTTTGGGTAGATCGTAAGAAATACCTGATGTAAAATGTTTTTATCTAAATAAAAGTGTTATATATTGTTTGAATTCTCCGTCGTGGAGCATCTTTGTAATTTTCGAAAAGGAGTGACAAAATCCTAAACTCTACACAATTTTTGAATAGATTATATATTCCTATTTATACCCCGACGCGTTTCGGAAAAAAATAAAGTATGTCGCCAAACTTTAGAGTATTATTCTTTGAGTTCTAAGAAAAAAACTTTTTATAAACATAGGTCCGCAAATGCTTAGTTTTTGATTTCCAGCTTGTTACATTTTAAATTTTTTGTTGGTTTTTTTTATAATTCGTGCAGTTTTTGAGATGTTTTGCTCTTGAAGGTGTATTTAACTACAAGGCATACATCATTAAGCATAAGAAACATTAGGAAAAAAACAACAGGGTGTCATGCCCCCTTTTTTCCCTCAGAACTTTTTTGCAGTAAGTCACCGGCAGGCAACTTTTTGATCGCTTGCATTTTTTTGTATCTCTAACCGTTTTTGAGAAAAAAGACAAAAAACAGATAATTTGTATCTTTGATTGCTATTTAGAAATTACATAAAACTCGCATAAAATTAAAATAATGTAATATTGTGACTATTTTAACTTTTAATGTTATTCAGCAGCCCACATAGCACAAAAATCACATCAACGTTAAATTAACGTGAACAAAAATAATAGTTATTTTTTACTAGAAAACAACCTCTTACCATGTAATATTTGTTTTGTTAAATGCTTAAAGATAACTTTAAACAAGGAGGAATTAAGCTATAAAAATGTAATTTTTGTTGAAGTTTTTGGTGCTGTGTATATAACGTCATTTTTACCCTCGTTGTTTTCATGTCCCAAATTAACCCTTGAAAAGTCCTCCAAAACATGTATTACACGTCACGTTTTTTTCTCTATATGTTTTTTAATCAAAAAAGGCGCGAAAGCATGTTCTAAAATCCCTCTAGATAAAGACTTGTTAAAAGTAATAACTTTCTGCGTCTTTTTTATTACGTTATTTTACCTTTTTTTTAACTTAAATTGACGCGAAAGGAAGTTCTAAAAGTTCTCTATTTTGAGACTACAATGTTTCAAGACAATTTTAAAAGATGGCGCTTAAGACAAGACAAAATCTCTATACATACATTATGTTTTCTTTAAAAGCTAAACAAGATTTTTGAACAGTAAACACTTTCTCACACTACTAATGTGTTTTTATAAGATTGATAACTGATGCGTAGTGATCGTGAAGGATCAGGGATCAGTTCATTAACTGGTTTTTGGAGTTTAGAGGCCAAAACACTCCCGAATAGATTTCATCAAAATGAAAAATGTCACCAATAGGTGGCGCTGGTTCTAGTAAAATCTCAAAAACATTTTGTAGAAAAGCCGCGAAAAATTTGAGTAAAAAAGGCGCGAAGCTAATGTGATTTTGACGTTGATATAAATCTACTTAAAATTCATTAGAAAATAACGTAAAAACATTGCTGTTTTCATTTGATAATGGCGTTATTATAACGCCGTTTTTAGCAACGTTATTTTTTATAAAGCTTGTTTTCATATATGAAACAAACATTATTTTCTAGCAGGTTTTTTTTTTCTCACGCGTTTTTTACGTCTTAAACACGTGATTGTGCTATGTAGGAGGGTACCCTTTTTTGTGTTCTCGAAAGCGGTTAGAGATACAAAAAATTGCAAAAGATAAAAAGTTTCTGAATGAAACAAAGAATCCATTTTATATTTTTGAATCTGCCATTGGCTTTCTGCAAAAAAGCTCTGGGGGAAAAAATGGGGCATGAACTTGAAAAAAACATCACCCTGTAGTTTTTTTCCTAATGTAAATACAGGTTCAAGATTTAAACAAAACATCTCAAAAACTGCACGAGCTATAAGGAAAAAACAAACAAAAAATTGAAATTTTGACACCTTGTATCTCAAAAACTAAGCATTTGCAAAACCATGTTTATTTGAAGTTTTTTTTCTTAAAATCATCTAAAAAATCATCCTCTAAAGATTGGCGACATACTTTATTAACACTCTGTATTGGAAAAATGTCTCCGCTTGTGGTTGGTTGCAGGAAGAAAGAACAAGATGTTCTGGACGGCAGCTCATCAGCACACCCATCCAGAAAGAGGCTGGGGGTGATGAATTATAATGCCATTTTGGGTAAGGGGTTGAATATCAGAGTGAAATTGAGTTATTTTTCCCATTTTTTAAAATTAATTAAAGCCTAAGGTGTGTGATTTATGTTTTTGGAGTTAACAATATTTCGATCAACAATGCTCTCGACCGCTCAGAAATCTCTCCTTGCTGGAGCAGATCTCTGTGGGAGCTACTGGCTGGCTATTATGAGATTTTAAAGACCTGTTAAATTGAATAAGTAAGAATTGTGTCTTGTTGTGCCAATAAATTGTTTTTAAACTTTTTAGCCTACTCTAGTGTAGGTAGGTATCTACAGGGTGCCCCAAAAGTCCGAGTCCACCCCAATATCTTCTGAACTACTAAAGGTTCTCGACCGCTCAGAAATCTCTCCTTGCTGGAGCAGATCTCTGTGGGAGCTACTGGCTGGCTATTATGAGATTTTAAAGACCTGTTAAATTGAATAAGTAAGAATTGTGTCTTGTTGTGCCAATAAATTGTTTTTAAACTTTTTAGCCTACTCTAGTGTAGGTAGGTATCTACAGGGTGCCCCAAAAGTCCGAGTCCACCCCAATATCTTCTGAACTACTAAAGGTAACTGAACTATATTTGGCAGTAATCGATAGCATCAAGAGATTTATTTTATGAAACGGCGGGTGGGTTGCCCCGACATTAGGGAAGCAGCATTGGGGCGGTCAACTTACTACTACTATGTCGGTTTAGAACGTTTTTCTACGTTGTCCGACGCCTATTCTCCACCTCCTTCGATCCTGACAATCATCTTCTGTCAGATTCTTTTGACTCATTGATCTTTGGATTGACTGTTGCCAATCTAGTTTAGGACGTCCTCTTTTTCTGCGCCCTACTGGTTGCCACTCTAGGACCTGTTTTGGTAATCTTTCGTCGTTCATCCGTTGTACATGGCCGTACCATATCAGTTGCCTTTTAGTGATGTCATCCGTTATGCTTCCCTCGATTCCCATTCTTTCTTTTATGATCTCATTTCTTATGTACTCTAATCTAGATATTCTCATTGATCTTCTTATTGCATCCGACACTTTCCATTTTTGTTTTGTATTTTTCTGTCAGTCTCTATTCCATACAACAGCGTGTTTTTTACCATTGTTTCATATATGTTAAATTTTACATTCTTTCTTATCTCTCTGATCCATAAAATACTGTTAAGACATCCAATAACCTTTTTTGCTTTTACTATTCTTTTTTCCAATTCTTTACAGTCTGTTCCTGTCTTATCAAATGTGACACCCAAGTATACATAGTCATTGCATGGAGATATTGTTTGTCCATTGTCTAGTTCTAACTCACTGGATTCTTTTCCAATACATAAGTACTGTGTCTTGTCCACGTTCACTGTTAGTCCCCACTTTTGGTATTCTTCCGTTAACTTTCTCATCATATACTCCATGTCTTCTTTATCATTAGCTACAATTACTTCGTCGTCAGCAAACTGTAGTGTGTATATAGTAAATCGGTCGTTAAGTTGTATTCCCATGCCGTGCACTTTACGTTTCCAGTTTTTGAGAGCCACTGCGATATATATTTTAAAAAGAGTTGGAGAGATACAACATCCCTGTCTTAAGCCTTTTGTTACCAGAAATTCTTTTGAAAGTCGATTTCCAATTTTAATTTTAGATTTTGACCCTTTATAGTTCTTTTATCGCTTTTATGTATGTATGATTGATATTAGTTTGTTCCAACACCGTCCATAATTTTTCTACTGGAATGGTATCATATGCTTTTTGTAGGTCCACAAAGGTAAGAGTCTCTATATTTCTGGCGCTTCTTTTCTCAATTACTTGTTTAAGACAAAAAACATTATCACTACAAGATCTGCCTGCACGAAACCCACTTTGCTCTTCTTCTTGTTCATGAAAATCATTCTATATTAGATCTCTAAGAATCCTACCGTACAATCTACTTAGAGTGCTGGTGACTGAAATTCCTCTGTAATTGTTACAATCCAGGTTGTTTCCTTTTTTTATGTATTGAGGATATGAATGCAATTTTCCAATCATTAGGTACTGGATGTCCGTTTATGCATTGATTGATAATATATGTGAGATTTTCGAGTAGTTTCTCTGATCCATATTTGAGCATTTCAGCATATATTCCCCCAGGTCCGCTAGCTTTTCCGGATTTAAGCTTTTTTATACTATTCTTTATCATTTCTTTTTCGATGATTACTTCCTCTCCATGTACTTCTATGTCTCTCCTCGGAGAGGCTGTTAGATATTCGGGTCTCGTCTCCTGCAGCAGTCCCTTGTAGTGTTCTGTCCATTGTTCTGGTTTGATGATCTGGATGTTAACTTTTTCTTTTGTTGGGTTTTTTACTGTAGAAATGAATTTCCATACTTCAGAGCTCTGCCTACCTCCTACGTGTGTATTTATATCGTGGCATTTGCGCTCGAACATTTCATTTTTTCTGTGCGTATCAAACTTCTTCTTAGCTGTCTTCTGGTTTCCCTGTATATTTCTAGGTCTCTTTGCTCTTTAGTACTGAGCCATTTCAAGTATGTGCGTTTTTTCTCTTTGACCATTTCCTGTATTTTCTCCGTCCACCACATCTTCCTGTTATTTCTATTATCTTGGTATCCAACAGCTTCGTTGCTTGCTTCCTTCAAGCTTTTTATTATGTTTGTATATATCTCTTCAAATGAGTGATTTGTGTTTATTAATTTTTGATCTAATCGGTTCTGATACAATCTTTGAGTACTTTCGATTTCTACACTTCTAAAGTTGTATTTTTGATTGTCTTCGATGCACTCTAGGTTTTCATTTTCTCTAATACTTTCGTCCTTATTTGTTTTTCTTAAAGGTAAGATGTGAGATAAGAAAAAAAAACATTTTTAAAAAATGATAAAAGGGTCAGCTGCAAATCATACAATCAATAAATGATATTATGAGGAAATAACCAAAATACCCAATCACATTGCATACCAACTTATTCAGCGACACAAATTACCTTATATTAACCCAAATGATCCTAAGCCAAATAGACTAACTTAAAAGAATTTCTTTTTCATTGACAAAGCAAATACTTAACCTATACTCTTAAAACATGAAAACTACAGTGTGATTATGAACTAATAAAAGAGAAAAGAAGATATAACAAAATATTCTAGTTCGTTAGTAAAATTATTTTTGTTTAAGACGAATTTATATCTAATATAAGGTAAAATTGAGTTTTCTTTTTGTAATTTTTTAGCTCACACTACTACTATAGTATAGTAGTGTGAGGTAGGGTGATCCTAATTTTTTCGAGAAAAAAAAGTTGCTTCGATTTCAAAAATTTTTATATATCTTTGCGTTTTAGATGATTTTGAAACTTTTTTGTCGCGCCGTCTTTCTGTCTGTATATCTGTCTGTAACGACCAACGCACATAACTCAAAAACCGCTTGCCCGATTTGAATGAAATTTGATAACTAAGCTGGGTCCAAGGCTGGGTCTTACGTCGAGATGGTCCGATTTTAAAATAAACAAAATCCATTAAACGCAAGCCAAATAAAAAGGTGGGGATAGCTTTCAAAAATGAGAGTTTATGTGAAAATATGGCGTGTGTGATATCAAACGAAAGATTTATTTAAAAAAAAGGGTGGGGGTAGATTTCAACAATTAGAGTTTAAGTGAAAATATGGAAAATATGTGCCCACATGTGCTACAAAATATCACTAAAGTGGCATATTTTTTTTCCGTGCAGTACCTAAAAACACTACAACATAAAATGATTTAGGCTTAACACATTGGCTCGAAGATTTACCACTAAGGCCCATGTATTATTACCATCTCTCAAGTAACATTATTACCACTCAAGGTTTTATTAATTTGGTTCCGAGGTTATTTTTGTTTTGTATTTTTCTGTCAGGATGCTGTTATGACTTTTATGATCAATTTGGCTACATAATGGTAATTTATATTGCCAATTACCTAGAGGTGTTATACAACCAAAAAGTGATTTATAAAGAGAATATAATAAAAATGATATTCCCTCTGTTCCCTTTAGATGGGTGAATATCTCTAAATTGAGTAATTGCTAGTCCCAGGCCTCTAAAAAATCAAATTTGTTAATTAGATGTTCAAAAATATTTTTTCTTACATTTAGATTAAAATGTGATTTAGAACTACAAAGTTATTTTTTTAAAAACTTGCTTACTTTTCTTTTTTGGAAAAAGAAATATGGTTTTGTAATTCCCGTGTCATGTCCCCCTTAGTAGTTTATTAATTCAATTATTCAGTGTAATGCTACAATTGTACAAAAACTATAAATTTTATATCTAGCAATTAAAAAAAGGTAAATCTTTATGCTTCCTTAAAAAATTAAAAGAAAAATAAAAAAAATTATATCTAAAAATATTTATAATCTCTGTCCCTCCATATATTGGTAATTCCCATGTCATTATTATTACCGCCATTTTTATCTACTCCCACCACTGGAAAGTATCTATCGGTTGGCTTTTAGTAACAAAATATTATTTGACCAGTGCACACTTTGTTTTTGCTGCATATAAAATTTATAGCTGCAGAGAAAAATATTATTTTTTTTGCCTGCTGTAGCCTACTGGCTGTAATTCCCGTGGTAAGTAAAAACTATTTTAATAATTAATATATATTTTTTAGGAAGGTATTGAAATGTTAAAAATTGGTGCCTCCTGTTGTTGGGAAGTTCTTCAGAAAACCTGTGAAATGCGCTTTAATTTTTTTTGAAAAATAAAATATTAAAAAGTAAGCTTTCTTTGTATTTTAAAAAGAAAATGCTTTAATATTTTACATAGAGTATGTTTCCCAGAAAAAAAAAATTATATTTTTGGTGAAAAAGTAAAAATAAAAAAAAAGTGATTTAACAAAGCTGATAAATTACTCAATATATGTAGTGAACAAATTTTACATACAAAAAGTCACAACAAAACAAAAAAAACTACTTTTTATCAAAAAACACAACAAAATAGAAAAAATTTAAAAAAAAGTATATTAACAAAACTGAGGTCAAGTTAACAAAGCTGATAAATTACTTAGAAACTTTTTATTGCAAATCTTATTGTATTTAAATTTCTCATAACTAAATTTAAAAAACTACTACTACCAAATAAACAAAAATAATTATAATGAACAAAAAACCTAAAACCTATTATTTTCAAATTTTTAATCTATTCTTAAACCACTTAAATCTTAAATGGGCAACAATATAAAAAGTTAATCTACAGATAATGGTAGATAGATGGTTTGATGCTTTCATTGGGAACTTGTTAAAACTGTTTGGTTTTCACTCTCTCCAACGTCGATCGCAAGGATACGAATGATGCTCGTTTGGAACACGTTCTGACAATCAAGAACAAGTGATCCATGCCAATCCACGACCGGTTTCGGCCTTTTGGGCCATCCTCAGGTGAATGTAGGTAATAGCTCCGTGTAGAGCATAAGTTGTGTGAAACTAACAGAAACAACTACTCCGAGGGAAAATACTCCGAAAAATGACGAAAATGACCGAGAAAATACTTTTATTTCTTGCTACCTAAGCTTTTTTAGTAAATTATAATATAATATTCAACTTTGTTAACACATCCTCAGCTTTGTTTGAAACTCGTAGACAATGATTGTGTAGAAATAAAATTTCGGACTTCCATTGTCTTTATTTATTATAAAACACGACGTTTCGGTTAGTAAGTATCTCTAACCGTTATCAAGTGTAAACTAAACAATCTAGTCTTTAGGCTACTACTTATACTACTTGGTGTGCAGTCAGGTGTGACGGCCCGCCCCCTTTTTTAATCCTAAGACGCCTGTTTTCCTTAAGTAGTGGTTTCCATATGTTTGGTATGTCCGTGCTTGGTTGACTGAAAACTTCTTTATTCTGCATTATAAGCTTCAATAAACTTTCGTTTTCGCCAATACGACTCCTTATGTAAAACTTTAGCTTCTGACCACTGAATCCTGTGATCATTTGCCCATGCATGATCTACTAAACCGGATTTTTCAATATCCCCTAATTGGGTACTTTTTAGATGTTCATTTACTCTAACCTAAAGAGGGCGTTTCGTTTCACCTACATATGATTTACCACACTCACACGGGATTTGGTAAATACATTCCCTATTATTCCCTAACTCCTTTTGCCCTGTTTTTTATTACGTTTTGCGCATTATTAAGTCACATTTAGATTATTTAAGACATTTTTTGTATTATCAGGAACTTAACAACAAAGTTGAGAAAGTATGCTTGTCACTTACCTGTTTTGTCACTTCAAAATTAAAAAAAAACACCAACACTTCACAGCTTCCACCTGCTTCTTGACAGCGAAGAATGTGACTAAAGGAAACGAAACAATGCAATGGCGGCTGCTTGTGTTGCCATATATGGATTTTAGTGCGATTTAAAAATTGGTAACTGATGCAAAGAGGGTGTGACAACGATATTATTTTTAAAAAATCAGAGTGTCTTTTGTGGAAATTATTATTTTGGCTCAAAATAGTTTTTTTTGTAGTTGATCTTGTTATAACTTAACTATATTAATGTAAATCATTATCCATAACTTTAAAAAATAAGTCGGAACGTGCTCACCTTGGGGTTGTGACATTAACAAAGCCTGAGACCTCAGCTACTGTTAATATAGCAAAAATCCTTAATAATTAAAATATTTATTTTTTTTTGGTGAGGTAGCAGATAAGATTGCATTTTATCCAATTTTAAATTAAAAAGTAGGTTTCTGCATTAAAAAATGAGATATTCACCCCTGTGACACTGTTTCACAGGTTTTCTGAAGAACTGCCCTGTTAAAAAACAAATAAAACGTGTATCTTGTTTTAACGGGTCTAAAAATTTAAAAAAATTAAAAAATTGTAACTTCCGTGTATTTTTTATAACACGGGAATTACATTAGAGTCACGGGAATTACACAATAGCATTTATAAGTATTTTTTTGCTAGAACTTTACTGTTAACACTATTTCAAATTATGGAAAATTTTAATAAATAATAATTTAATTTTGAAAAACCAAAAAATTACATTCCGGGCAAATTTAAAATTATGCTTACCATACCCCCATTTTATAGTAAGCACGCGATATAATTGGTTGTTAGAACAAATTTTTTTATCCACAAAAATTGTTTGTGTTTTTATAAATTAAAGCAAAAAAAGTCTGCAAGAGAACTGCAAATAAATGTGTGGCCCATGGTAGAGCTACAATGGGTGGTGGTCGCAGTGGAAGGGCTGAAAAGTCCACTCACATATGAATCATCATCAATCATCATGGTAGAGACATTTGTTGTTGGTTGCCCTGGAATTCTTTCATACTATACCATTTGACAAAATAGACAATTTTTCCAAAATAATTGAGAATGATTGTGCTCTAAACTTCAAAGTTATCACTAATGGAAGGAACAAGCTGTGGTTAAGAAGTCTTTCTTGTTTTACCTGCGACACTTTTTGTCATCATTATGAACTAGGTGTTCTTCAATATAACCACTTAACTGCTTCATTATCAGAAGACGGTGATGATGATTTAGTTCAAATAACTTTTACAGGCATAACTAATGCTGTAGAAAATTAAATTAAATGTTGATAAGATATATGACAGTGATGATAATGAGCTACCACTTTATTCATAAAAAAAAGCTGAAAAAAAAATCAGTAAAAACAGGACAATATATCTTGGTATGGTTAAAAGGCGACAAAAAACATAACAGTAATTATAAATACATTGCAGTTTGCCAGGCAGACTTTGAAGACAACAAAATAAAAGTTACATTCTTAAAGTTATGTGATTTTCCAAGAAAAGATCTATTTAAGCTTGAAGAAAATGATCTAAGCTATATAAAAAATACCAAATTTTACAAATTCTTCCCGAACCAAAGCTGTTTTTAAAAGGTTGCAGACTTTACGACAAATTCCCTATTTCAATTGACATATTTTTATGTGCCTAACTAAAGTTAAAAAAGGTTTTGTTTGCGTTGTTTTTAGGTTTACTTACACTATGAATAATATTAGTTATACGTTTTTGTTCTAATTTTCTTATATTTAAGCAATAATAAGTTACCATTTTGTTAAGGTTTCAATTTATTTTAAATAAAGAAAATTATAAAACACTTTTGTCATTCCTATGTATACTATGTAATTCCCGTGTCAAGTACAAATTCAAAAAGCATTTATTCATCTAAAGCCTAAAATCTATTACAAAAATATAAATTTAGTTTTTTTTATTAGGTACTTCTGGTAAAAATAAAAGATATACCTAGGCACAGATTGGTACCTCTCTATTGCAAGATTAATTATTTAAAGCACAATAATTAATATTTGTTGAGTTTCCGTTGTCCTGGGTAGGACACCCAGGCCTAGATAAGGCCTATTTAGACAGCCAATATAAGAGGTTGCCCTCCACCCAACCTGCAGGAACAATGGATAGCATTGAGCACACACACAATCACACACACACACACACACACACACACACACACACACACACACACACACACACACACA